>VWZN01019128.1:241022-252843 GCA_013396955.1 Regulus satrapa | reverse complement strand
GGTCTTCCGAGTTTTTTTTTTTTTTTTTTTTTGTTCCTTCTTCAAGAAGGGCAACTTAGAAATATCAGCTTTCAGGCAAAAATCTTTGGCTAATAACTTGGGTGAGTTGATTTCTGCCTGTGAAAGTCCACCTGTAAGTAGGTTAGTTCAGGTGTGACACAGACATTTTTCATCATCCCTTTCTGTAAAAGAACACAAGACTTTTACAGCCATGCATATTGAATCACATTATGAGGGAATTTGCAATAGAAGGTTTATTTTATTGGGGTTTTTTTCAGTTAAATTTTTTCCATAGAACATCAGCCATGGACAAACTAGGTGCCTGATCACTGCTTGTTAGAAATGCAAAAGATTAGATAATGGGGTATCTGGAGAGGAAGAAAGTAGCTTAATGCAATTATTTTAATTCTTTCAATTTCTTTCACCCCCACTTCTTATTGAATAGTTCCTGACTACAGGAAATGAAATTCTTATCTGGAAATTAGCTTTCTACAACACAGATTTCTATACATCACTGGATATGTTGGCTTATTTTGCATTTATATCAAGAAAAGATCTGTGCTGTTCTGCCTCTGGAGCAAAATAGTCCTTCTGGATGCTGTATGAAGAGCAGCCCATGACCAGAAAGAAGATTTTTTTAATCTGAAATGATCTTAGCTGAAAGCCAGCATTTTTTTCAGATAGTGAGCTCCATTTGTGAGTCTGATTTTAAGAATCCAGTTAGAGGTAAAGATGTTCCCTTAGCTTTCATTCAGATGTTTCATTTTAAGCATGATGGCAATTAATTTGTGTTCATCATGCAGCCAACTGAATTCACAGTGCTCCAGGCAAACAAAAGATGCTGTCAAGGTCAGTGTCATTTTACCATGTGGCAATAGTAGGCAAAGGTAAATTGCTTTCCCCTATTTCAATCTAAATGCTAAGTGCTCCAAGCACTAAAAATGTATGTGTAGTCTTCTACTGAAGAGGTGCCAAGCAGGATGGCAGGCATGTTGCCCTTGGCCAAGAAGCAGTGCTTTAGCAGTGACCAGGAAAGGAGTTGGTGTTACGTGTTCCCCACAGTGGGTCTGACGTGGTCCTGCTCTAACTGTTCAACCCTCCTGTGAGCACTGAATTCAGCCACGAGCCTAAAAAGCTCTCAATGTTTACATTCCTCATGATGAGAAGAGCCACAACTGTCTGGAATCAGTCTCTGTTGAGTATCTTTGGATCATTGATATCCTTTCCCTATCAAGTACCTAGGGGGAAATGTAAAAGTTAAATATTCCATTTACTCAAATTCTAACACTGAAAGCTGCTGGCAGGGCTGGCAGCTTTGTTTGAGCTGTGTTACAGACTAGAACATTCTGACATCCCCCCATTTGAGTTAATTGATTTTTTTAAAAGTCAGTGCACACATGTAATGCAGTGCAAGCCAATAAAAATACCAATTTCATCAGCAGAATTAAGCACAGAACATAATAAGAATTTAGAAGAGATTAATGAAACCAGGAACCATGAGAGACAGATACATAGATACAATATCTTTGGACACATAAATTTGCATACAGCTGAACACAGTTAAGGGAAAGATGTCAGTGCAAAGTGTGCAAGTGGGAGGTGGGCTCCTTCACTGGAGAAGCTGCTGCAATGAGGGGAAGCTGGAAGATGTAGTGGTCTTATATGGGATTCCAGACAGAGGCTAAAAATGTGCCTTCGTGAGCACAGCAAATGTGTACCACAACCTCGGAACACAAAACTTGTGGGTATTTCTAATCACATATGAAAATGCATCAAGCCATGCAAAATTCTGCTTCTATGGCACTAAACCCATGTTAAAACTGAATATATCTGCCTTTGAATAATGAACACAGGTCACTGGTGCTATTTCCTCACTTCCAGGATGCTCAGATTCTGCTTCCCAAGCAGGCATGTCCCCTGGCAGTGCTGCTGTATTTTTCATTATGATATTCTGTACATGCAGTTTTACAAAAAAATTTATCACTTTGTCCCTGAGGCTTTGGCTCTTCCCACGCTCTTAGTTCCTTGATTTCCTTGATCTTTTTCTAAAACTAGCCTAGGCTTTCTATTCCTCTGCTCAGTTTTTTATTCCTTCCTTCATCCTCTGCCCCTCTTTTTAATAAGAATTGGGTTTTGTTTCTGTGACCCTATCTACACCCAAGTGCCTCACAGTCTTTGGATAAGTCTATTCTCACAACATGTAGAGATATTTCCCCTATTTGAATCATAGAATGGTTTGGTTCAGAGGGGACCTTAAAGATCACTTTGCTTCAAATCCCCGGCAAAGGGCAGTGACACCTTCCATGGACCAGGTTGCTCCAAGCCCCATCCAACCTGGCCTTGGACACTTCCAGGGATGGGGCATCCACAAATTCTCTGGGGCAACCTGTTCCAGTGCCTCACCGACCTCACAGTAGAGAATTTCTTCCTAATATCTAATCTCTTAATCTCCGAATCTAATACCCTAATATCCACTCTCATTTTAAAGCCATTCCCCCTTTTTCTTTCACTATAGGCCCTTGTAAAAAGTCCCTCTGCAGCTTTCTGGTAGGCCCCCTCTAGCACTGGAAGGTGCTAAAAGGTGTCCCCAGAGCCATTGCTTCTCAAGGCTCAACAACCCTTTTTGACAGATGAGAGGATGAAGACTTGGGTGTTTAGATGCAAAAAAAGCTGAAGTTAATGAGGAGTTAACTGCCTCAATTCCTTCGTGGTCCTGGGTTGCAGTGGGTTCCTTCACATAATGGCTCCTACTCCACATAAAATTTTAACTTGAGGAGAGGATAGGCTTCATGCGTGTTTCATCATCTACTTATGTTTTTTTTGTTGTTGTTGTTCTTTCTGTATGTACACAGGAAAGAGTAAAGAAGTATATTTTCAATGGGTAGCAGTTGAAAGGAAGAGAAATATTTCATATCTGAGCGAAACAGACAGGAAGGTCCTGATGCTTAACGATAGGTGCCCCCTGCATAGCTTAGATCTTGCCTTTCTTAGGCATACAAAGCTCTCTCTAAATTTTGTGTGCAAAAAAAAAGACATCTTCAAATGCAGCTGCACTGCATTATATGGATTTTTTAAGATCCCAAGAGGCATTTTCTCAGTAACAAATCATTACCCGATTCTAGAAAATATTTGTGGGAGTGAGACTCAGCTCCTTAAATCTTAAGCATAAGTAGGGTTCTTCCCAGGAGGGGAATGCTGCTGAGCATTTTTTCGAATCCCCTTGATGAATCCATGAATCCCCTTTTTTTCTCAGGAAGCCCTGGAGCCTGAGCAATCAAACATTAGCAAGGATGGAAGCGCTGAGTGCTCCGAATGAGAAAAGGGGGGAGGGGGAGAAGATCTATTTTGGAGCTTTTATTCCCTGACCTCTCTTAGCCTGGCCATGTGTGTTTGTGGGTGGGCCAAAATGTGATAGACCAGGTTTCATTGCCGAGGCTTTAGTATTTGGTGTCTGTGATTGATGGGAGATAAGAGCCACCTACAAACATTAAGGTATTTTACACCTGAATATCTGTCCCCAAACCACTTCTTCATAACAAACCAAATCCTTTGCTAAAGAACTTCCATTAAAATCAGTGCCATTTCACTGCATATTAAGCCCTAATGGGATGAGCTGCTGAAGTTACTTGTTGCTTTAACAAGTGCAGGGCCAGATGGGCTGAAGGAGGCCTCAGTGGAAGATTTCAGAAGGAACTCTTGAGAAGTTGTTGGCATGTACAGTGATAGCAAGGTGATAGCATTTTCAGAATGACCTTATTTCTACCACTTAAAAGAAATCCTCCCTGTGATACAGAGACTTTCAGAAGATTTCTGTATCAGATAATGATATTGTAATGGATATAGACACTGTCACATGCTGGGAGTGACTGATCTCACATGACAATCAAGACACTAGGGCTGCAAACCCATCCAGGTCATCCCAAATTACTGCATTTGTATATTCCTCTCAATTTTTTGACGATTTTAGTATGAGGACAAGATGATCTGCCTCAGCTTGTGTGAGAGCCACTGTCACAGCAGCAGCAGGGGCTGTGCTGTATGGCCTCGTCCCCCCAGGAGTGGAGGGAGCTGCTTTCTCCCCACAGCACCCTGTAAAGTGCATGGTCTCCACGTCAGCCTGAGCCTGACTCACCTCCTGCTGACCAGGACTGGAGAGAGGGTCAGGGTGACACATCTATCCAATTACACAAAAAAAAACCACAACACAGAATTCACTGGGCAGCCTTTGTACCTGTGGCCAGAAAAACACAGCCAGGCAAAGGCACCTTGCAGCTTAACAACCTGCTGTAGCCAGAGATGAATTGGGAGCTTGAGCGAGGGTGCACAGACAGGCCATGGTGTTAATATCTGCCAGAGCTTCCCACCAGGCCGTGGGTGCATCTCTCACCCTCTCTGCACCTGACTTTCTAGCCATAAAAGAGGGTAGCACTTCTTCCCTACCACCCAGGCATATTGAGAGGATAAACACATTGGAGAGATCATAGCTGTTCAGACAGTGTGGTGTTTGTGGGGAGCGGTGGGAATACAGCAGCACCAGAGATAGAAACCTGTGGGCAGAGATGTCTCTGTGTGTTATGCCGTGGGTTAGTTACTCACCCCGTGTGTTCAGACTCGATAGACACAAACACACAAATTGAGCACAGGCTGGCTGGTTATCTGCCCCACACTGGCTCTTACAGACACAGTTGCATAACCTACTTAGATAAGGCAGATTCTCTTTTTTTTTTTTTTAGTATAACATGAAGTGAAGGAATTAATTTCTCTTTAAATAGTTGTGCTTTCCCCCCGTTGATATATTTTCTGTTCAAAAAACGAGACTTGTTTATTTTCATAAAATAAATTATGTACTCCCTCTAGTGTCAGAAATTGTATATAGGCCTGATCAAATGTTGCTATAAATGCTAAAATAAGGTGCGATTTCATTTCTACACATTTTAAGGTTAATAATTTATAGTGATATGTAAAATTAACAACAGTCTACCTGTTGCTGCTCTGCCTCCTCAGCACTGCAGCTATAGAAAATAAATATGTTAAACAGTGCAATAAAATAAGTACTTGTCTTATTTATAAAGCCAGGTCTTTGATTAAGTTTTTTTTGCCATCCTCTTTAATTCCTGTTCCAAACTACTGCTTTGAAAGGGTACATCTGAAAAGCCAAATTGTATAACAGAAAGGTGCCAAATGGGAGAGCTAGAGTCAGGGGAAAATCCAGGGAAGCACTCCTGAAATCCATCAGAGAAGAAAAAGGGAGTCTCCTGAGGGCCCTGAAATCTATCACGTTTTCATTATCATCTTTTAGCATAATCTGTGAGCACAGGAACACAGGTCTATAGGCTGTTGGAGCACCCAGGGTGGTTCCTTGGGGCAGTGAGTGCACCAGGCTGAGCACTTCACCTGCACAAGGTGGTCAGTGCCTCCCTACTTCTGCTTGAAGAGGACCAAAGGTAGTCATGGTTCAGGGGCCCCATACTCTCCCACCCACCCTTTTCAAGCCATCATGGGCTAGAGCTCTTCCAAACAGTTTGGGGAAAGCTGTGTCTTCTGTTGCACAGAGGAAAGCACTCCTGGCTTCTAAAAGTGGCATGTTGACCAGGATATTGGATGTCCTCCATGGGTTTCTGCTCTGGTGCTGTTTTTAAATCATGAGTAGAAGTAACACCCTCTGTTTTCCACTAATTGGAAAAAATGAATGTCCCTGGCAGCTGGCCACCTGCAGAGACTGTGGTTTTCCTGCCAAGCAAGGTCACAGAAAAACAGAGCTTGGTAGGGCGAGCAGTGGCAGGTGAAAATGGAAAACACAGTAGGGATTCCAAGTCCAGGGGAGGCTCAGACCCTGTGTCCAGCCTGGGTGAGTGTTTTCATGCTGAGGTGCCTAAAGGCACAAACAGATACTGAGGCCATGAGTTTGAATGTTGGCAGGTGCTGACCACACACAAACATAATTCCTTTCCTTTAGACACCTAACCACTAATTGTGCACATCTAATTTTATCCACACTGTTTGAAAGAACTATGATTACTCTTTGCCTAATCTTTCCTCCAAACATCCTGCCTGAGACTGGCAGGCTGTGGGCAGTGCAGGGAAGGCAGCAGGCATGCACAGTGTGACAAGGAAGCTGCAGAGGGGCAGGGTGGGTGCTGTATCCACAGGCATTGACCATGGCCTCAGGTAGGTCTGGAGAAGGTGCTCACCTGAGATCTGCATCTATCCAGACATCACCAGCTTCAAAGCCTGGTTTTAGGGATGTAGAAGAAAACATCAGACCTCAATGCTTCTGATTTCCCAGAAATATAAAATGCTGTGCTCCTAAAGTTATGCCATGTCATGGCTTGTCAACCTTCTTACCAAAAATATGGCCAAGACAAAATGACCCCAAATGTGGGGTCAGATCATCTTGCCTTCTCTTTACCTGTCAGGTAACACATAGGTAACATAGGGCCAGGCAGCAAGCAAGGGTCACCACCAGTTGAGGGTCCATCACCCTCTTTGGTGACCTTCTGGTTCTCCATGTCTCAGCTGTTTGCTGCTTTTGATCACCCCTCTCAACACAAGATTAATTATTTAAAGGCATCAAGTGCTGTATTGATGATGGGAAGTTGTTGCCAACAAAGCTCTGTAAACACCCTGGGGCCCCCACTCCTGCCCACCTGCAGCCAAGTGATTAGCCTCAGTCAGGACCTCACAGTTCCTTCCTTTAAAAAGAGAAATAAAATGCATTATCTTCTTTGAAGGTATTGTGTTTCTTTACAAATTGCCTAAAAATGTTCTTTCCCTGTGAAGAAAGCGATCAGACTAATTACTACAAACCTTAACTCATTTTCAGCCAGGCCTTGACCCAGAAGTCTTCTCTCTTGTAATTACTGCAAATATTTTTTCCAGTATTTCAAGATCCCAGCACTTTAAAGACCCTAAAAATTATGGGGAATGCTTGGAGGCACACAGCTGTGGGCTGAAAGGCAATAAAGAGAAATTGCAACAAAGGAAATTCGGTTTGGATAAAAGGAAATTTTTTTTAACCATGATGATGGTCAAAGACTGGAATGTGTTTGGAACAGCAGTTGTTGGAGATACACCCAAACTCAGCTGGAAATGGTCACAAACTGCCCGATCTTTTTGAACTTTCTTTGAGCAGGAGCTTAGATGAAATGAGCTCCAAAGGTCTCTGAAAAAAATAATGCTGTAATTCTGTCATTATGTGCAATAAAATTGCAAAGCCTTTCAGATATTATTGTGACTTCTGCCTGTTGCATGGATAGCAGGAACATTGACTAAACATTCTCAGGGCATGAGGACATAGCCAACAAGCTGCACCAGGGAGAGGCAGGTTGGACGTGAGGAAGAATTTCTTCAGAGAAGTTTGAAAGGGAAAGCTGTTAAACTTTGGAACCACCACTTCCCAGGGAAAGTGGTGGAGTCTCCATCCCTGGAGGTGTTCAAGAAATGACTGGATGTGGCAGTGCCTTGGTCTAGATGACATGGTGGTGATCGGTCAAAGACTACAGCCAGTGATCTTGGAGGTGTTTTCCAATTTAAATGATTCTGCAATTCTGCAAACTGAAGATTCAGAGGGTTTGCCTATCCCACCAGTATTCAGCCTTTTACTTGTCTGTTCTCTAATACTTGGAGCCATTATGCCATCTCTGGTAAAAGCAACTGTTTTGTCCCTGCCCCACTAGAGGGTGCTTTAGCAATAGAAATCTTGAATGCTTGATTTAATGCTGACTATTGACATCATACTACTGAACTGTTTTGCATGTTGGAGACTGACAACTCTTTGAGACTCTCTGAAAAAAAATTTGCAATAATGGATCTGGAATGCAGCATTTGTGCACATGTGATAAGCATGCGAACAACACAAATAAATACACACGCACAATTTAGGGGTCATTTCTTAAAAGCTAAGAAACTGGAAAAGTCTTTGCAGTAATTTTTCTTTTTTTTTTCCCTCTCTTTTAAAATTAATTTCTCTAATTTTTACTCAGTTGGGTGGTGCCCTAGTACCTTGGGGCAGCTCTCACAATTAAGAGACAGTCAATGTTCAGATAATTTGAGTTGATGTTGGCAGGATTTGCAGTGTTGATAACTTTCATGATTTCACTGCAAGCATCCTGATGCTAAGACATTTTGCTTTTGTTACTGTTTTTAAAGAACAGCCCCTTACAGCATCCTGTTTGCTTAGAAGGGTTAACATTCCTTGGCACAAAAACTAAGGAAAATACAGCCCCTCTGAAACCATCATCAAAATCCTTGTGAACATCTGTGGAGCCATCACTTGCAGACAGGCTTAAGATGTGACTCTTCAATCTTCAAATTAAAGGCAAGTACAAACAGGCTCCAGCCTGATAAGTCTCCTGAAGATCACAGATACACAAGAATGGAAAGAAGATGTTCTCCTTTAGCTCTTGTCATAGGAGTGGTTGTAGATGTCATGTAAAATCTTTTCACACCATAAAAAATGTGATGGGTCGCAGGGAGTCAGATTGTTGGTGATGCTGTTACACCCAAGCTCTTTTACTTGCCTGCTTAGAGCCGCTTTTACTTATCTGCTCTCTTGCTGAAACTCAACAGAGACCTGACATTTATCATCAGGTAAATATGGCAAATGGTGGCTGGGGCTTTGCTCAGGTTCACTCCACTGTAGCTTTTGAAATGCATGACAGCACAGTAATAAACCTGCAGGCAGTTTTATTGTAAGCTACAAATCTCTCATGAGCAAAGCGTTCTGCTATCAGCACATGGTTGTCCTGGCTTCAAGAGGAAGAGGCCAACGTGAGATATGGTGGAATGAATAAAAGGAATTCTTACCTTCACTTTTTATTCTTAAGCAATTACTGAGTTTCAATGCATCCAGATGAGACCTAGGAGAATTCCAGTTGGAGTTCTCTGGTACATCTGGCCTCATCTGGCTGTCCTGGAAGCTAATCCACTTACCTAGTGGTGGGCTAAAATAGTTTCTGACTGCATTTCAGACAGACAAAAATGTCTCTCCCTGGATATATCTCTCCTTTCTTTCCTTGAAAATGCTTCCTTGTGTGTTAGCACCTTGTCGAACTCCATCAGCAGCACACAGTTAAGTGTTCAGGCATTGGTTCAAGGCAGAAAGAGGGCAATGAAAATAGGAAGATAAGAGGCAATGTCTGATGTGAGGGGGTTTACAACTCCTGCAAAAAGAAAAAAACAAACTGATAATGCAAAGAGAATGGGTTTCACAGGCATAAAAACCTGGGAAGTAAAATCCTACTGGAAGGAGGAAAACGAGGTTGCAAGGCTTGGCTTCTCCTTGCAGAAGGTACATGAAGAACAGAAGTGCAAATTCCATCCTGGCAGAGAAGGTTGTAAGACAGAGTCACAGACTAGCATGCCATAAGCTCTTCTGCCTCCTCAGAGAAGGGAAGAAAACTCCCAGAAACCCTCTGTCTATCAAGGGCAGACTGAAAGGATAATTGTGCAGGGACACAACCATAAAAGCTAAGGAGCATAAAGGAGCAAAACCAGACACAGTTCCCCTGGGACACAGATACACTGATTGTATTAATACTTTCATAATATTGAGATTACTTCAGTAAGAGTCATCTAAACTTGTAACGGAGCAGGAAAATTCTCTACTGATTACATGGTGAAAAGTATCCTCAGTAGTCGCTAAGGGTCACTTGGGACCACATAGTTAATGTAGCTAACACCAGCAGCTGAAAATAAAAACTCAGGCTACAGCAGGGAATGGGTAAATTGACAGTGTTGATGAAGGTTAGAGTTTCTCAGCCCTGGTGGTTCAGAAAGGTCACACAGATTCAGTTGCTCCAGTCACAGATTCAGTTGAGGGGTAATGGCTTGAGCCAGGTGAGGTATTCACAGTGCCCTGCCAACCCTTCCCCCAGCTTGGAGCCAGCCACTCCTGCTGCTGTGATCCCATGAAAGAAAAGGCTGGTTTTCAGCCTGATCACAGTCCTGGGTCCAGCTCCCTGCTCAGCCTTGCCCAGCAGAGGGGTGGGAATGGGGCACAACCTACAGCTGCAGCCACAGCCTCTGCTGGGAAGTCACTCTGCAATGCAAACTTTCAGGGGTCAACAAGAGCAGCCTCAGAGCTGTTAGGGAGCTTCAGAGAGCTTAGCTAAAACAAGAGATTTCAGAGCAGAGAAAGGTTAATGTTGTTCCTACCACTGAAAGGGGGAGATGTAGGTCAAAAATAGTACTGACTAGTCAGCTTCTCTTGATTTTCTCTACCAAATCTGGAGGAAATATAAATTATTGACTAGACAGCTTCTCTTGATTTCCTCTCCCAAATCTGGAGGGACTAATCAAGAGACTTGTAACCATAAAAAGGATATAAATGACAGCAACATGGTTCTGACAGTAATAAATCAAGGAAAGTTTATTTCCTCCTATGACAGGGAAACAAGCCACGTGAATTGGAGAGAGGCACTCCCTGGCCCTGCTTTAGTACCTTCACTGTCACTTCACCTTTCTTCACTGGCCTGTACAACAAACTCACAAACAAGTGAGTGAAATGTGAAAGCTGGAGGTGTTATCAGTGGTATATAACTGGCTGGGGAATCCATTCTTAGGTAATAGGTACTCATAGTTCACAATCAACACAGAATGATGGATCAAGAAAGATCCCCCCAAGGATCTGTCCCCCATCCAGTATTAGTCAATATTTTCATTAATGACTTTGATGATGAATCAACAAGTATACTTTATTTAATTTTCAAGCAACACCAGTGCTGGAAAGGCTACAAGCATGAAGGAGGACAGAACTAGAATTTAAGGCATTCTAGATAAATTAGGCAAATGGCCTGAAAGTAATTGCCAAAAATTCAATAAGGACACACACAAAGTTCTACATTTATTTCTCTAAATGCAGGATGGAAAATGTCTGGCTAACAGCTGTAATGCAGAAAAACACCAAGCTTTACAGTGAATCACAAACTGATCGTGTGTCAAAAGTATCACACAGTTGCAAACCAGGCAGACCTGGTGTACCTGCGTATGGCTTCTTTCTCTGAGCCAGATGAAGAAATTTCTGTCTGTACTTGGTAGTAATAAGGGTCTGGCTTTTGTTAGCACTAGCTGTGAAAAACATTGGCCAAGTGGAGAGGAACCCAAAGGGAATGGAGAGAATAAAAAGCAGTCTAGAAAGCAGGACCTATGCTGTGAGAAGAGGATGGGACTGTTTAGTCCAGAGAAGGCAAGGTGAAAGGGAAATTATACCAGGTCTCACTTGTACAAAAGACAAAAACAAAGCATAAGTAAACTTTTTCCATGCTCATCCAGGGAAAGACAAGCAATAATGAGTTGAAATAAAAGAAATCTAGAATGGTATAAACTCTTTTTCCTGCCCATCATGAGAAAGATACGGAAAAAAAAAGTTGGAATAAAAAGAATCTAGACTGGATACCAACAAAAACAGTAAGGCAAGCAAAGTCTTGAACAGATTGCTTAATGAGGATATAGACAGTATTTAAAGGTTTTGAAGGACAAACTGGACACTCATCTATCAAGAATAAAATCAGTCTAGGTCACATAGCCTGAGGCAAAGGAATGTTCTCCTGCTCTTAAGGAAAACATCATAAGCTCAGCTTTCTAAGATTTTTGACTGGTGGTATGAAAGTTTTCAATGAAAAATGTTTGGCACAGATAAGAACCTGTTTGAAGCCTTACTACAGAAAACATTCATCACAAGTTTAAGAGAAGATACATTCACAAGTTTAAGAGAAGATACATCGTTCTGCTCATATCACAACAACAAGTATTAAAAAAACCAAAACACATAAACAAAAACAACAAAAAACCACACACACATACACCCCCAACCCCCCCCCCC
>VWZN01019128.1:208555-231095 GCA_013396955.1 Regulus satrapa | reverse complement strand
AAACAAAAAACAAAAAACAAAAAGACAAAACAAAACAAAACAAAACAAAACAAAAAAAGAAGAGCATTAAAGTTAATTTTCAGCACAAAAGAGCCTTCCCAGAATTTTCAATGAAAGACAAAATGCCTTAGTTGCAGGAACGCTTACAAAGCTAGGAGTGCAACAAGAAGGTTAAATGGAATTTGAGATACCTTACTCTCTTCAATAATGAAGGGGCTCAGCCTGGGCATAAAATTGCTGCATTGCCCTGTCCCCCCTTTTACAAAACCAACCTTCGACACTGTTTGCATGAGACTGGTTTATTTCAATTTTTATTTCTACTTTTTAAAACACATTTTCCCTGCAAAGTAGCAAGGACTCCGCATTAGAAACAGAAGTTCCCAGAAGACAAGATCACAAACAGAGCAATACCTCCACAATAATTCTTGTATAAAGCAAGGGATTTGATATGTTAAGAAGCAAACAAACATTCATAATCTGTGTAAATCATACCACTTTCTACAGGTTTGATCCAAAATTCACAGGCATCAGTTAAGCCTTTCCACCAGATTAGTCCAACTTTAAAATCAAAACTGTTATTATTCCTAAAATAATAGGAATAATTTGAAATACCTACAATGAGTAATTTTAAATTACGATGAATAATTTGGAAATCATTAGAAAAATTAGGTATAATATAAATATTCCAGTTAGTATATTTTCTTAGGAATAGTATAATTATTCCTAATATAATAGATCTCCTAAATAATAATTATTTATATATATGTATGTATGTATGTATGTATATGTGTATATATGTGTGTGTCTCTGTGTGTGTTATCCCTAAATAAGATGGTGTCTAGAATCATTAATTAAAGCCAAATTTAACCAGCTGTAAACCTCTTTAAATCCTTCTCAGCCTCAGGAATTCTTCCTCAGTTGTGCAAATTATGGCCTGTTCTGGGGTAATTTTGTGGTTCACCAACTCATTTCAGTTAGGCAATTCAACAACCATCAAAAGCAGCAAGATCTGAATGAAGCACATAATCCTCAAGTGAAAAGCAACACATGCCATTTTCAACCTCCTTAACCATCTGGTCTCTCATCACCAGATTATTTTTAATATTCACAGACCACAGTCATAAGAACTGCTCGAGGAATAGAGCAAAAGATAATTAATTATCGTGACCTGAAGTACTTTTTTTCTACATGGAGAACACTGATTGTTTAATTAACATTTTGCTTGATTGTTCTGAAAGGCTGGAGGGATTATTATCTCGCCTTAATTACCAGTATTTCATAAAGCACTACATACTCCATTCAGAAATGTTTACAAATTGATGAACTTTGTCTGGTGTAAAAATCTGTTACTCCTGATTAGGTGTCCCTTGAAAAAGAATGCCAAACAAAGCTTAGGATGGTAATGACACAGTAGGTACTCACAAGGATCGGCATAATTGCCTCTCTAAAGCTGGAATGATGGAGCAATGTGCCATTCTCTGCTCTTCTGCATCCAGCATGCTCAGGGAAATGTTCCATCAGATGTCTAGGTGGGAGCAAAGCGTGATCCCATGCATGCACACGTGTGCTGCAGAGCATCAGCTCTGCACCAGAAACACCACGGGCTGCAGAAACCACAGCTATGGGTGTGGTGTTGTTCCAAGAGGTCCCTGGGGGAAAAGTCCAAGGCTGGACCTGAGCCAGAAGTGTCTGCTGTGGATGAAGCAGTGGTCACATTGAGGGCAAGGAAAGGAAGGGGAGGATGCAGTAGCTCAGGGAAAAGCCACAGCACAGAGGCTGGAGAGTGCTTTCCTAAGGACCTCTGGTGCCCTGGTCGGCATGTTGAACTTGACCAAGATCTCATCTATAGAGCCTGAGCTGGTTTCAGGGCAAGGCCTGTACACTGTGATTATCCCCCTTTGCCAGAGCTCCCCAGACCTACAAAGCAGCATCTCTACTTACAACAAGCCCTGTGAACCCAAGGGGGGTTTCCTTCTGCTCCAGACTCCTCCTGGAGGGCTGCAGTTTCTCCTGGAGATCTTTCCCTTGCCAGGATACCTTGTCCTGCAGGCCATGGCTCGGGGAGGTGAACTGCCCCTTGCAGAGGGTGCCTGCTGCACAGACAGCAGCCTCCATCCTTGGAGCACTCACTGAGTCCTTGCTGGATACAGGGCACACCTGGCAGTGCTGCACGGCTCTCTGGGGCTCTCAGAAGGTGAGGGGACAGGGCCACAACTGGGGTATGTGATCCTCAGAGGGGCAGATGGGAGCATAGGGGACAAGCCACAGCAGCCAGTGGCAGCCAAGATCAGGGAAGGCGCCCAGCCCATGGGATGTGTTCCAGCAGCCTGTGCTGAGCTGCTTGGAAGGTGTATTGGTTCAAGTCACCATGGGGAGCATGGCTACCATGGACATATCTACCTCCCAGCCAAGAGCAGACTGCCTGCATGTTTGCTTCCTAGTAAGTTCCTAGAAATTTGGTGACAAATTTCTTTATTTCTTTAATCTTTTCAAATTTGATGACTGTCCCTGACAGCCATCCCATTTACACCACAGGTCCCTGATATTGCCACTGCTCCTCTCCTGCACTCCTGGAGCTCAGCAGCCCCCTCACTGCCAGCAGATGCTGCACGCAGCCCCCTCCATTTGCCCAGGCTCTGCCACACCTCAGGCTCTGCCTTGCTCTTCAGAGAGGGATGCGGAGAAGGCTGTCATCGCTGGTCTCTTTCAAAGTACTGTTGGTAATTTGGGGGCTGAGAGGAGCGTGCAGGAGGCAAATCTCAAGTCACATGGGTTTCTTAATGAACCGTTCTGTGGCTTTAGTAAGGCACTTCTGGGAAGAACTGATTAGACACGGTAACTCAATTTCAAATACTAAGATTAGACCATGATCTAAAGATAGCTATAGTTACATGGTTCTGCGGCGTATCAAAGTTAAGTAAGGCAGAAAGGATATTTTTGTTAAAAATCAATATTATGACAAAGAGGTTAACCATAAGGAGACTAGCAAAAAACTGTACAGCCCTAGGATGCAGCAAGGGGGTTGGTAATCTGATTCCCTTCAGGGAGAAGGGAACAAAGTGATTAAATGATCTTTGAAAATATTAAGATCTATGGTCTGACTTCCTACAATAATGTGATTAATACTTTTTCCTATTTATTATGAATAGCATAATAATAATAATCTTTGCCTGCCCCTCCCCCATGAAAAACCCCAGACAGTCAATTATTCAAAGCTGAATCATATAAAAAGGAACTTANAAGGAAGGAAGGAAGGAAGGAAGGAAGGAAGGAAGGAAGGTTGGTTTTTGAATTGCAGTGTTGCTGGAAGCAGGACACTTTATCTAGCTTTTCTCCAGAACTGCTGAATATTCTTCCCATTGCTTTCTGCTGCCAGACAACCTCTCTTGCACCTGGGGAAGGGGCATGACAGCAGTTGGCTGCTTATCCTAAAGCAAGCAAGAGAAGAAACAAGATTGCAAGACCAAACAGAAGCAAAAGTAATGCCCCTGAAATGCCAATAAAATAATATTTACATGTGCATGCAAGTGTGTCTGCCTGAGTACAGATACAGGTGTATAAGCAGCAAATGCTTGGACACCTGTAGCTACACACACACAGAACACAGCTAAACAATCAGTACAGGATGCAAAATTCTCATGCCATAGAGTGAAACACAGTTCTATATTTGGCCAAGTTATGTGATGCCCATCAATTTTGTGATTTTCCTTAGCACATTTTAGGAAATACAGCTTCCTTCAAAATGAGATTTCTGTGTTTGTGAAGACTCTTTCTGGTAGTATGACTAATGGCTTTATTAGCACAAATAAGCCAGCTTTTCTTTTTATTGTACTGTGCTCTGATCAGTATGTGGTCATCTGTCTTTGCAGCCTTCTGACTTGGTTTCATCTTGTATTTGTTCAATCTAGTGGAAGGAATATATATTCATACATACATATAATCCCTTCTTCACTATGGGCTTTTGATATCTGTTTACAGCAATGTTAAGGGTAGTTATTAAGCTTATATACTTAGATTAATTCAATTGTTTTCAGACTACTACAGACTCTGACAGCCTGGGTTGCTGCAAACCCCTTTGTTGTCTTTTGTTGGGGGTGGGGTTTTTTTGGTGTTTTTTATGTTTGTTTGGTTGGGTTTTTTTGGTGGTGGTGGTGGCGCATTTTTGGGGGGCTTTTTTTGCTTTTTGGTTTGGTTGGTTTTGGTTTTGCTCTTTTGTTGTTGTTGGTGGTGGTGGTTATTTTTCTGTTTTGTTTGGGGTTGGTTTGTGGTTTTTTGTTTTGTTTTGGGGTTTTTTTATATAAGTGTTTTGGGATTTGGGGGGAAAGATGGGGTTTCTTTGTGGAAAATTTGTACAGCTCAACAAAGACAAATCCTTCCTGAGTGATTCTGTTCCAGCCAGAAAGGAGAGACTCTTTATAGGCAGCTGAGCAATTGCTGTGCCCTAAGTACCCCAGTGGGTGCATGGTAACCACCCATGTGCAGGTTCATACCCATGCAAGGAGGCTGCTGTGTTTTCCATGAGCTGCACAGGCATAAACACACAGCCAGACCATTGCTGCAGGGCTCTGACACGCTGCAAGCCCACACCCTGCTTTACCTCACTGCAGCGTGATCGTCTATCCCTCCCCTGCCACGAGATTTCGCTCAAATAGCACAAACTGTGGGAAGCAGCCTGCCCCAGTTCTGTCAGGGGCACTGGGAAACCTCTTCTGTAGAGACACTGAGTTCCTTGATTGTGTTCTCAGCACACACCCAGACTTCAGGAGATATAATTAGTGATTTGTGGATAGAGTTGATTGAAAACGTGCTGATTTAGGTTTAGGTCAGATTTTCATGATGGGACATAAGAGTGTCTTAAATAAAAAGGAGACTGGGGAGACTGCAGTAGGTTAACTAAATCAAACCCAAATCACACATAGAGGCTTGTTTAACCGAGTGAAACTGAGCTGTAAAGCCAACAGTGGGCTGTGATTCACACTTCTTTTATTAAAAAATAAATTGTCTTTTTGTTTGATACTTCAGTTTTCTTTTCTTCCTATTTGTTTCTTCCATCTTCCTATTTTTTCCTTCCTTTGCACCATTTTCCCTACAGTGGCTCACTGATGGGAGAAGTGCTGTGCCAATTATCTAATAAAAATCTGGCAGAAAGTCAATCACTCTCAATGCATGACATTTAGAAAAAAAATCTGAATTATGATTGAAAAGTCAGGAATCTGGTTATCCCAATAATGATAAAATAGCAGATTTCCTTTGTTAACACTCTCATCTTCAGCAGGGAGTAAGAAAGGACATGAGGGTGATCTGGGTAACCATAATTATCCAAATATATTTATAAAAGACAGATCTTTTTTTTCCCCACCACCCACCTGTAAGACAGCATATCTTGAGCTCAGCTTGTCAGTACCCACAGAGTCACTGCTGACAGTGCAGATTACTCCTGTGGAACCCAGACCTGTTTAAAAGAATTCTGCTCAAAAAAACTAAAATCACTGGTGTAACTCACTACTAGTTACACTACTAGCATATTCTGGTGAGTAGGAGACAACCCAGTATTTCCAGGTAGTTTCTCTGCCATGATGGGCACCAGGGGGAAGGTAGGGTTTGTTCCAGAAAACTCCATCACAGATGGTTGTTTGTACTTGCAGAATACTTAAAGTACAAACACAGCTTAAACACACCCAGAGGATGTCTTCAAAGAATGCAACTACCAGCCATCACAGCTTCCTGGTGCTAAACAGGTCTTCTGTCCCCATCCAGCTCTGGGTGAACCTGAGCACAGGGCTTCCCCAAAAGAACCCTGTTTGGATTCCAACCAGGGAAGTGTAAACCCTCCTCCATCCCTCTGAAACACTTACCCCACCACAACTAGCAAAACATGGCCCTAAACACCAAGAAGGCAGTTTTGCTGTCAGCGGAAATATATGTGGTGCTCACGGATGCTGATGGTCCACCCAGGGCAGTGGAGGGGCTCCCCCTTTTTTTTGTGGCACAGCTCTAGCACTGGGACTGACTGAAACTTCTCTGCAAAGTGTAGAGCTGCTAAGAAAATGTCAGAAAAAGACAGCTCAGTGACCACATTTTTCAATCTTAACTTGCAAGTGAAAAGAAACATTAATTGTCTGTTTATGTCATCTCCTCCCACAGCTGACTGATGCAGAATACAGCTTAAGGTGGCATTAAAATGTGAGGTGGGTGTTTTAATTTGCCTGAAGTACTTTGGCAGTTTTTAGGTTTTATTCCAGAAATTATCTAAAGATTGCCATCCTATCAATGTCCTTGTAAGTCACCTACATCCTCTGCCATTCAGTTTGGGAGTGTACAGCCCCATGATTTACAAGCATGTCCAGCAATGACAATGCTTAGTACATGATGTTCATTGTTTTCTATTAAAAGCATACCAGAGGTATGTAAGTATCAATCTGGAACTCTGCAAACCTCAGAGCCAAGTTCTGCCTCAGGTTCCCCAATGCCTTCCACCCCCACCCCACTTTCTTCTCTGTGGGAGTTGTGCATAAGCGGTGATGCTCAGGATGCACGGGCTGGTGTCCTCCACACCTTTCTGGAAGTAGATTTCCAAACTCCTATTTAAAAACACAGAAATTTGCTTGATATTCCTTAAACACTCATGTTTCTGGCCCTTTGGCTTAACCTGATTAGTAGGAGCATGGCACTCACTGCCTTTTTTGTCCATCACTTATAAGTACTTTGCAGCCTCAAAACAGCTCTTCAAAAGCCCAAGGATGACCCTGCCCCTCCTGCAGCACTCAGATGCTCCAGCTGAGTGCCCCAAAGCTGCCAATGCCATGGTAAGGTATAAAAGAGCAGCTTGCAGCAAGCCAAATGCAAGAGTGATCTTTTCCCACCCATGAATCACAAGTCCTGCCAGTGCACGCACAAAGGAAACAGCTGCAGCCACAAATCAAGCAACTTAATAGGTCATTGCATTGAGCTTTCCCGTAAACAATACAGGAAAAAGGTCTGATCACATTCTCTTCATTAAGGAGCAAGTGCATAGATCTGCCAAAATATGCCATCCACTCTATGGTTGGTGAGGTGCAACGTCTAGATCCCGTTAACATCACTTACAGTAATATCACCACCAAAACTGTTCAGGTCTGTGAACTGGCTGATTTTTACAGGCAGACAGCAAGTAAGGGGGAGGTTGAAAAAATCCTACTTCACACAAGCATATGAACTATTAGCTCTAATTAACTCAGTGGTAATAGATATACCACAGTGTACTCAGAAAGAGGGGGAGTGTTTCGCCCTGAGAATCACCTGGGGTGGCCTAGGGCAGCACTGGCTGGTGGTACTGTGCCAGCTGAACTGGCACTGATGGGCTGCATCTATTGTACCTACCCTGAAGCTGTGTAAAATTTACTTTTGGCTCCCTGCTAGGCTGCCTTTCACCATTTCACTGCTGGGCTGGGAGCCACATTAGCTTTGACAGTTCCCTGGCAAGCAAGCCGCAGGACTGTGGTCTATCTTCAAGCAACTCCCACTCCAGGAAATGTCACTCTGTCTCCTTTTTTAATAGGATCATAGAACGGTTTGGGTTGAAAGGGACTTTAAAGGTCATCTACTTCCAGCTCCCCCTGCCATGGGCCGGGATACCTTCCATTAGATCAGGTCACTCCAAGCCCCATCCAGCCCAGCCTTGAATACTGCACAGCTTCTCTGGGAAACCTGTTCCAGTGCCTCATCACCCTCATGGTGAAGAATTTCTTCCTTATATCTAAATCCAAATCCAGTGTAAAATCATTGCCCTTTGTCCCATCCCTATGTGCCCTTGTAGAAAGTCCCTTTCTGGCTCTAACATGAGCCCTCTGTTCAGTACTGGAAGGTGCTATATGGTCTCCCCAGAGCCTTCTCTTCCCCTCTCAGCCTGTCTTCAGCTCCAGCCCACTGATCATCCTCATGGACTTGCTCCTGCAGATCCACGTCCTTTTCGTGCTGGCATCCCCAGAGTAGTACACAACACTCCAAGTGGGGTTTCATGAGGATAGAGCAGAGGGGCAGAATCAGCTCCCATGCCCAGCTGGTCACACTGCTTTCTGTGCAGCCCAGGAGACATCTGGCTCTCTGGGCTGCCAGCGTGCATCGCTGGCTCCTGTTGAGCTTTTTGTCCAACAAGACCCCCAAATCATTTTCCCCAGAGCTGATCTTAATCCATTCTCTACCCAGGCTGAACTTGTGCTTGGAATTTCCCCAGCCCAGGTGCAGAACCTATTACTTGGTCTACATTGGATTTTATGAAGTTTGTTTTGCCCAACTCTCAAGCCTGTCAAGGTCTCTCTGTGTGCCATCCCTTCCCTCCAGTGACTTGACTGCACTGCACAGCTCAGTGTCATCAGCAAACTTGCTGAAGGTGCCCTCAAACTCACTGTCCCTATTGTTGACAAAGATGTCAAGCACTGACGGTCCTTGAGGGACATTACTCATCATGATGCTCCTCTGAAATCCCCCTCCTGCAGCCCCTGGGGGATCAGGCCAACCAGGGACTGAGGAGTGAAACAGAAATTTGCACCCCTTTTCATATACACTCTCCTCTGCCTGCTCTTGCCCCTCATACTCCCATTTGTGCTCAGGACCCCACAGGACAGAGGAGCTCTTTCATCCACTGAGCAAGGAGCAGTTTTGGGACCCTGAGAAGAGCAGGACCAGCCTTTGGTCAAAGCAAAAGTGTGTTCAGCTGCCATAGTAAAAGCATAAAAGAAGAAAATCTCAATGTGTCAGAGACATTCAAGTCCATAATTTCTAAGACTGGGAGTCCTAGGAGGCTCTTCCCAAGAAAACCTAAATCCACTAAGTGTCGGGGGAGATTTTAAATACAAATCTCAGGTATTCTGTTAGCGAAACCTTTATGTTACAAAATCTCCACAGCATGCAGTGCAGTTTCATACCCATTATGGTCCAGCAGAATGCTGAATATTTGAGGGCATATAAAGTTATTATGAAGTGTTTTTTATATGGTTTTATGCCTGTCTTTCTGAAAATGTCTCTTAATCATGAAAATATTCCCTGCACCATTTATATTATAACCTGAAGAGAGGTCAGTTTTATGCTTTATATTCTTCTCCTGAGCTGTACTTTTTAAACGAGCAGTTATTATAGTAGAGATGGAAATTCAGACTTTTTATGCACTGAATATATAGTATTGATGAAACTGATCACCTAGACAGAGATAGAAATTGCCACAATGACAAAACTGGTCAGCTGAATTTACTTCTATGTCTTTAACAGCAGTCTATGCTGAATGAATTAAGAAAAAGGCATAAAAAACCTGACATGTGTCAATATATTTTCCTCTAGTCCATTCACTGTAAGACCTCCTCCCTACTAGAGTCTTCTTTTTTTTTTTCAAAGTTATTTTAGTTAGCAAACAGTAAAATCACAAACAAAAAGCACCAAAATCCCATTACTTAGCATAACACCTTCTTAGCACAAAGCCCAGCCATATGGGATCCACAGAAGAAAAATGCTCTTTTCAGAGGAGACCTGCTGGTTATCTGAGGTGCTGTGGTGCTGGAAAGCACCACAACTTTTCTGGTGAGGTTTACTTCTGTGCTGTGGGTACAATAGCTCAAAAAAAAAAAAAAAAAAAAATCCAGGGACCCAAGACATGAGAACAGTTAAATAAGAAGTGAGCAGTTGGTATTACCATTACTGACAAACCACTGGCATTCAGTAGTAGTCCCAGTTTGGATGCTGAATGTCTGGTCTTGGCCAGCTGAGCCATTCTGGGGAGGTAAAAGCTGTGTGCAGTTTTGTCTCATGTGCTAGCACAGATATGGGAAAGAAAAAAGTGTGGGGTCTTTTCTATGCAGCTGAGCAAACCCATACACAGGGAAGGGAGAAAGCACAATAGAAATGTGTCTTCCAACTCAGCACGCAAAAAAAATCCCTTTTCCCTCTTTCCTTATTCACTGTGTGGAATTAAAACCCAAGGTATTTTAGCAAGTAGCAGGACAGGCTGTTTTGCAAGCCTCCTCTGCCTGAGCATCTAGGCATGTTTCTGTTTCCTTCACATGCAGCTAGAAATATTCCTGCTGAGAAAGGAAAATGAAACAACTAATTACCTGGTTGATGTTCTTGAGTTCCCGTGATTTTCATAAATCCACATGAACGTAGATGCATGTGGTAGCTGGGCACTGGTTCCCCAATCAAAGTTCAGGGAAGGACAAAGAAGGAGGGAGTAAAGGGCAGGGAAGAGGGCTGACACCTGTTGCTGTCCCTGCCAGTGGCTTGGCGGCTGCTTGAGGATGAAACCCAAGTTCACATTTATCTCATTTAATTTTTGACAATTGCTGACTCTCTCTCAATGAAATATTCCCCCTTTGAGTTTACACAGCCAAAAAGATGTGTGTTCCCCAAAAAAAACAGGACATAATGATTTCCTAGAATAATTTTTTACCTGCCTCTGATCTCCAGCAGGGTTCTGCTCATGAGTTTTCCACAGCCAGCACAGCTGCTGGCAGAGATGGACCACATGTTCTGTTAAAGCTCAGAGCACTTTTGCTGGCCCCCAACACAGACTTCACCTGGAATTTCAAAGAGTTGCTAGCAATCTGAATTAATCAAAATTATCCCTGTACCTTTGCAGTGCCAGCTGCCTGAAATGTACAATTTCCATAGGGAGACTAAGCCAAGATCTTGTTAAACAATAAGGTGCTCACCTTACATTGATCCAGTCCGACAGCGAGCTGATTCTCTGCTAAGTCTAGCAGCCATCACAACCCAGAATTCACCTTATAAGTCACTTCAACACCATAGTGAAAAGAGGAAAACACAAGTTCCTAATTGCTGCTTGATATACAATACAGATCTCCATTATATTAAGATTTATGTTAAAATCTTCTACAGCTACTTTAAAAAAAATCAATTTGGTTTAATTCATTGTCAATTAATTAATTTCTGATATTCCCAAATGACAATTTTATATCTGATTTCACTTTTCCTCACAAATTAAAATTAGATTACCTAATGGGAATTGTCATAACACTGCAACTTTGACAGAAATGTCTGAGCAGAGCTCTCAAAGAAGAGGTACAACTTGGAGAGGGGGTTATATCAGGGAAAATCTCACCCTATTGCACTGTATGTGGATTAAGGTACTTCAAGTTTAAAATAAAATGGCTTTAGCACAGAAACTTATTGTGGCTGGCAAAACCAATCCCCCTCACTTTTAAGTAACTTTAAAAAGAGGTTAAAAAGCAGAAGAAAAATACATAAGTTTCCATATGAAAACCGCTTTCTTTGTTGGCAGGCATGTGACAGTGAAAGGGACAGCAGACTGCTGGATAAATGCAGTCAATGCCTGTAAGCCAGAATTGCTTGGATAATAGCTATCCAGCTGGTGAAGAAATGAGAAACATCAGTCTAAGATACCTTAACAACATTTTAAACTAGAAATATACCTGTAGACCCTCAGGTGCACTTGAAGAGCTTGTAATTTTGCACATTTGGTTGTTGTGCTGTAGGGTAGCAGACATTTCTCTCTACAACTTGGCCTGGGGACAGCCAAAGTCCCTTTGAAAGCTTTGAAGTTTGGGGTAGGTTCTCTATGAAATGATATCAAGGACAAAAAGAGTGTTAGCAGTCTAAGGAGAGAGGAGGATGGCATGGTGATACCAACTGAGTGCTTGGAGTATGACAAAGAAACATGCTTAAGAAAATTTAAATACAGCAGCACATTGTCTCAGCCCATTTCCTTGACAGAACATTAGGCTGAACCTCTTTTTTGTTGCAAGTGATTTTCAGGAGGGTTGGGCTTGTTGTTTTTTTTTTAAAGAAGATGGTAAATCAGACCTGATATATGAAATGAAAACTTACGTCTTCCTACTTAAATGTAGCTTCTTATTAATACCCAGGTCTGACTCACGGAACAGGAAGTGTATTTTAATCCTCTCAGGCTACTGTGGCAGTCACGATGAGCACTGAAGCACAGACACTCTGATGTGTGCTGAGCTGCGGTGGGCCTGAGTACCACCGACAGTTTGCCTGTGGAGAAATGTAAAATGTACTGCTGGCTAGGACAGATCAGGCAGTTAATTTAAGGCATGGTTTTAAGCAGCTCTAAATGCATTTCATCTTTTAAAAGCAGCTTTGAGGCCCTGGTGTAGCGACACAAAACTTCACGTCAAAAGTCAATAGTTTTCTGATTGCTGATTTGAAACAAATGACTGCTGAAGCAAACAAATGATGTCAACATTTAAATGTTTTGAATGTGAATGCATTAAAAGGAAGTAAACATTTCTGATTGATATGATTATTTAACTTTAGCCCTTCCTCCTTAGAAAAAGCTGACCATAACAAACTGTATTTGAACCTCTGAAGTATTAATATTCAATTGATAAAATTTATTTCCTGGTTTAGGTGACTTAATTAGAATCCATTTTCAATGCTTATAATGCAACTGAACAGGTATTGGAGCAATTGTTCAAAAATATAAATCTTTGCCACTACTGACAGAGCAAGATTTGGAAAAAAGTGTGTGGAAAACTGTATTTTCAGCAGACTTCAGTGGAGGTGATAGCTGAAGCAGAGTAATCATCAGAAACATGGCAGAATGAATGAATGGTTATAGTCAAGAAAATCATCCCTGGCAGAATAGTCTGCATCATAAATGCAGAATAATATCAAATTGCAATCCTTTTCTTCCATGTAAAAGAAAGTGAAACAAGAACAGAACATTAAAAGATGCTTTGTGAAGGAAAAGAAGCTTGCAAATGGGAAGAAATTCTTTATTGTGAGAGTAGTGAGGCAGAGAAGCTATGGAAGCACCATTTTTGTCAGTGTTCAAGGCCAGGCTGAATGGAGTTCTGAGCAAACTGGTCTAGTGGAAGGTGTCCCTACCCATGGCAGCGGGGTTGAAACTAGGTGATTTTTAAGGTCACTTCCAACCCAAACCATTCTATAATTCTATGAAATCAGAACGCAAGAACTTGTGAAAAAAACTCCTAAGAAAGATCTATTAAAGAACCTGTTGTCTATTTAGCACACAGTCAGCTAAACCCTCGTTCTTAATTGATAAAACCCGTATTTATTTGACAAAGAGCATTTCACACTCTTGTACCTCTGGGAGAGGCTGCAAATTTACAGCTTACCAGGAAAGTTGCTGTGGGAAGGCTGCTATAGCTGTGTTCAGTATTAGTCACCATCAGTTCTATCTGCAAAGGCACCTCATGGCTCTGTGCTCCCATTTCACGGCTTACTGGGGAAGTCACTGTGGGAAGCCTGTTCTAGCTGTGCTCAGTTTTAGTCACCATCAGCTGTGTCTGCAAGGGCACCTCATGGCTCTCCTGCCCCCATCAATTCTGCTTCTTCAAAGGTGGAATGGCTCCAGACACATTTCCATAGAACTCAAACACCTTGAGACTTGCACTGGCAGAGCTTTGGCAGCCCTCAGCCCAGGACCTTCTATTGAATGCACAGGAAAATGAGATAAAGAAAGAAGTCTGAAATCTTCTGAGCTGGGTGCTCATTACAGGCAGGGGGGAGCTGCTTGTAGCTAAATATAGCTTGGAAGCTCTCTGGGCCTGGCAAAGACTGGGTCATTAGAGAAAAGCAAATAACTTAGATAAGGGGGAGCTTAGCAAACATACATATTAACTGGAAAAAAGATAATGTTGCACCACTTGTTTTATAGCACATTCTTAATTGCTGTAATCCAAGAGTCTACAAGGGCAAGGCTGCAGGTGCACTAGGACCACTTTAACTTACTTACCATTTTATTATACTTTCTCTCTTTGCACGTGGACGGAATATTTCTGTAGTCTAGATTTATTTTTTATTATGGTCTTACAGACTGGGGCACAATGAGCCCCGTATCTGGAGTCTCCAGGTGCTGCTGTAATACAGATAAATAAATGACTGATAACAATACAGCCAGATAAATAAAATATACTGACCTGATATGAATTTGTGCCTTAGTTAGGCTATTTCCACTAAGTAGCACTTTCTTACTCAGGGTACTAACCCACCAAAACAAAGCAAGAGTTGTTTGTTTTTTTGGTTTTTGTTTTTGTTTTTTTTATTACTGCATGTTATATTATGTTTAGTTTGCATTTAGTTTTCTACCTTCACTGAAATCCATTTGGAAACTTCTTGTTTTCTTTACTGAACTCAGTGCTTGTCACACCTGGAATATTTGGTTCAGTTCTGTCCCTGCTGTACAAGAAAAATGTGGACAGGCTGGAGAGGTCAGAGAAGGGCCACAAAGATGATCACAGGACTTGGCAGCCTGACATAGGAGGAAAGGCTGAAACAAAAGGGTTGGTTCACCCTTGAGAAAAGGCAACTTTGAAGGACCTTATCACCACGCTCCAGTATTTAAAGTGTGGCTACTAAGAAGAGGGAGGCTCCCTTCTTTCAAGCAGTCACAAGAAAGAGAGGAGGGATAATGGGTACAAGTTACTCTTGGGAAGATTCTGATTGGACACAAGAGGAGAAATTTTCACAATAACCATCAGCCACTCATTTTTTACAAGGAGAAGAATCTCCAAAGGGAAATGGGGGATTCCTCAATGTTGGACATCTATGAGATTCAGCTGGACAGGCTGCTGGACCATATTATCTAGAGCATGCTTTTGCCAAGAAAGGTTTGATCAGGTGGTCCTTGAAGTTCCCTTCCAACCTGGTACTCTATGATTTTGTGATTGATTCTGCTGAATTTTTAAAAGATGTTTGTTGGTTTTTAGCAGCTAATGGTGATCAGGTGATAACACAAGGGTGTCAATGGGAAAAAAAGTCCAGTGTTGGATTTGCTCAGGCACCCTGAAGGTCAGTGCACCCAGGCAAGACATGTAATCCCATGGGAAACACAGAACAATGGTTAGTTCAGCTTAAAAATACCCTCCCACATGTGCCAGGTGCTCCTGGGAACCTCACCCTAAGCACCAAGGGGAGAGACCAGCAGAGCACCAGAAGGTGACACAAACCGCTGCAGAAAACACTTGATGCTGCACCTGAAACTCTGTATTTATTTGCCAGCTTTTAGGTGAATCCCACCTCACCCCAACACAATGCCATGTTTGGGCAGCACTGCCCACACTGGACTACCACAATGGAGGGTCTTTTGGCACAGAGAATTTCAGAGTGGAAAGCATTGCAGAGGGATAGGTTTGTAGGGATGGGGAGAGAAGAAGATAGGTTAAATTTCCTGTCCTGGAAGAGAAGATAGATGGGATAATCTACATGTCCTCCTTGGTTAAATCAAAGTTGGGCATAACTGTGATGCATTTCACAGAATTGTAGAAGGCAAAAATGGACAGTCTTTTAAATGTTTAACACCTATTTACGTACAGTTCTCATGATTCCAAAACCACAATAAATAAAGGAGAAAATATTATTATCTACTTTTATGATTATTACATCTTGTTCCTGGCGCTTCCTCAGGTTCTAACATAAATTTCAGCCTTTGTTTTAGAAACAAGGCACTCTTTCTCATGCTTAGAGAGAAAAAGATGAAAAACTTATCCTTGAAGTCAAAATGCAGAAGTCATGCCAAAGGAAACTGGTATTTATCTTCATTTCACAGCTCATTTTTTAAGTCTATGCCCTGATTTGAAGAGCCAATACAATCTTTTCAGTGTCCTGGCCTGTCAAGCGTGATATATGGAGACCACAAGGAAGTTGAGAACTAAACACACTTGAATTCTATGACAATGTTGTGCCTGCCCAAGAGAAAACAGGAAGATTTTAGAAAGAAAATTATATCACAGAGTGGATAAATAAATATTGTGTGAGTGCTTTGCCTTGCATCTCTCTTTGAGAGCTCACGAGGTAATAGCTTTTCTACACAGATGAGTGTTCTTGAAGTTCAGGAAAACTCAGGTAATTGAGTGGAACAACTGAGCACAAGTGCTTAGCTAATTCTTAATGTGCTAAATCTTTAACTCTCTTTTTCTCTCCCAAGGTACATTTGTAATGATAGTACAAGCAACATAAGATTAGTTCATCATTTCTGATACTGCAATTTACATAGTCATTAGTATATAGAAATTCTAAAAACTACCAGGAACTAAAGATACTGTGTGTCATATACCTCAAAAACTTTCAATTTTCATTTTAATAATTACTCAAAGCAAAGTACTCTGTCTAATCTGCCCCAGCAGGTTCTGACTGAGGTTGGAGAGCACCTGCTCACTCTAGCAGCTGCTGGCAATCCTGAAGTCCCTCTGAACATTACTGCCTACTGCCATGGGTGGCAATGGTTTTGCCCTTCATCTTGGCTTGCAATGAAAAGGTGTCACCCAAGCATGCATTCTGTGACCATCTTCATAAGCTGTTAAAACAGTTGGGGCAGTGTTCTTTATCTCTTCCAGGACTCATCCCTGATAGCTCCCTCCCCGCTCTATCTCTGCTAATCAAGACCTCCCAGCATGACTCACAGAATGACATCATCCCATGCTGAGATGCCCCGCCTAGAGGGAGGAGGCAAGCATTCCTGCCTGGATATAAGCTGAGGCTTGGAACACCATCACTGGATTCTCAGAGGATAAGAGTTTGATACCCACCACTGGACCTCCAGGGAAAGATCAAATCTTGCTAGAGGATCACTGCTTTGGCAAAACCACATCCATCTCTCCAGTAGGACTGTAGCCACCATTTAATCAAACTGCTGCCATCACAGGGTGTCAGGTCTTATTCTGACTCTGTCAGTTTAAATCAGTGTTTCTGTACTATTCTCTTTATCCTAATTTTCCTATTAAATTTGGTTCTGACTTGGAATTTCCCACTGATTTGTTTTCAAACTAGTATACCTTGGGGGCCCAAATAATTTTTGTGACTCTAGATTGTTCTTAATTGCCACAATTCCATGCATAGCACTAAAGAACCAGTACCAACCAAGTCTGTAAGTTAATGTGTTGCTGCTGAAAGCTAAGTTTGCCAATGCCACTTGAGTGTTTTATGAAAAGGAAAACCTCTGTTGTGCTTTGCTGAAGACAGTGTGACCACAAAAGCTGACCAGTCCTGGTAAGCTGGTAACACTTTGCAAAATGCATTTATAGAGACTTGGTTGCACTGGTGCATCTCCCCTGGGGGGCAACAGCTATGTGGAAGTGTTTGAAAAGTGGGAAGGACACCTAAAGAGATTAAGCCTTCACGCTAATTCTTCTGGAGTTTGGAAGTTCTTTATGCACTTTATTATGCATCGTTTAGTCACAGTGTCTAAAGAAGAGGAAGCAGAGACCAGCATTTGTGTCATGCACAGTCTGGGTCCTGACCGTACAGCAAGATACACATCTGTGAACTAGAGCCACCTGACGGTGCTGCTGCTCTTATACTACTTTGAGTAATAACTTCAAGTGTGTCAAACACTCCCATTAGGCTAGTGAGTAAGCTTATACAATCCAAAAATAAGAAAATGTAAACCTGGAGATAGTTCACCTTGTCCCTGTTCTGTGAATTTCCTTATGGTACAAACAGAAACCATTAATAACTCTAAATAAGAGAGGCTCAGAGGGCAAGTAGCCCAAGGGCTGAGATTTATCACTGTGCTACTTTACAAGGCCTTAGGCAATGTTAAATGTCTCTTTTCTGGCACAAATAATTGCAGTCTTGTCTTGGTTTATGAGTTACTTTAGATGTTATTTTCTGCTATTTTGCATATTGCCAAAACAAAGATGTTACATATGTTTCATTTAAAATTACTACTTCAGGCTTACAGCCAAACATCAAACCAGTTTTGAGGAGTTAGCAGAATTAAGCAGTGACTTATTCCTTTGCATTTCAAAAATGCTATTAATTTTATTACATTTGTTAATGTAAGCATTAAATAAGTTTTTAGCATGGCCATTCTGAAAAATTTGCTCTTAGAACACTGTTTCCCTAAGTTATGCAGCCTGTGATAAAGTTTTGAGCTGAGTCTGAGTCCACAATGAATTATGTCTTTATCTTACTTTGCACAGTAATTACTGTAATAACTGTGACACCATTGTTGTCCACACTACTTCACACTACAGGGAAGTTATAATTCAGTTTTAATAGTTTAAAACAATTTTTTTTATACCAATGACATGGTTGTTTGTTTTCATTTAGTATGTTATATTTCGGAATGCACAAATAATTTATTTAAATAAAGGTATATACAAATATGATGAAGGAGAGAAACTCTACAGAATTCGGTACAATGGCTGCATGCACTGAGGATGACACTATGATTTGCTTCAGAGGTGTGAAGTATGAACTGAAAACTAGGAAAAGTTTTGAAGGTGTGCTGAAAATCCCATCACCACATCGAAGGGTCTTCAAACCTGCAACACATATTATGAATTTTTAAAAAAACACATTAAATACATATTAAAGCCCTCTCTGAAAAAATTCAACCTTAAAACTACCTAAAATGTTCAGCTGAAAATTGTATGTGACTCTAGCAAAACCAGATGCATTATGAATTGCCAAAAATCTGTACTTTGGTACCATAACTTGCCTGTACATCCTGTTACACTAGTGCTACATTTCACATGGTTGAGACTAGCTACAAAGCTGCCTTACACCATAAAATAGCACTTAGTGAAATTAAGCTAGAAAACTATATGTTGAAATACAAATTTCTTAAAGGTATATTTTTCACTCTAAGTTAGGAGTAAACAACTTCCAAAGAGAACTCAGTGAGCCAAATAAAATCACATCAAGCTGCAAGCATCTTTAAATAAAATCCAAGTTCAAAGCCACTATCCTAAAATATTATTGAAGTATTCCACTGCTCAATATTAAGCATTTGAAATGTATTGAAAGGGGTGCTGAAGGCAGGATTTTATCCAGAGATCCTCTGCTTGCAAACATATGTTTTGTCTACACAGGAGGAAAGGTAGTAAGTGAGAGAACATGGAAGAAGACCAGAAGAAACACATTTGCCATAATTTTGTCCACCTAAAAGTAGCCTATCAAGTATTGATTAAATATCTCATCTGCTTCCACAGCCACTGGAGAGACACAGACACCTTAGAGGGCAATTGAGACCCTGCCCATTTTAAGAAGGAAAGCTCATTCTGGAATTACCCATCCCTCCAATTGACTGCAGAGGCAATCTAGACAAGTACTTCATACTAGAGATCTAATTTTTAAAGAGGCAGCATCAGGAGATATACATCCTATTACTGCTTAAAAAACATTTTCTCATCACGCCACAAGACAGACAAAATCAGAAACATGCCATATCACACATTTCTGTCATAAGAACTTACTTGTACTCAGGTCCAGGCACCTCCTTTTTTTTAATCTTTAACTTCCTATTTTGTAATTAATTTCTAAAAGAATCTCTCTAGACTTTCTTTATATGATCAGATATACACCCAGACTACAACATCCTTTAGGGAGTATTTTAGTCAGCAAAAGTGAAATGTCAAACCAGGCCTGTCAAGCTGAATACAATTCAGTTATTTATCATCATCTCAGTGTTTAGTTACAAAGTTCAGTTCCTGAGAACTCATGAGGTATCTCTCTCTCTTACTGATTCACGGAGTGCAAACTACATCTCTGCTCCATGACTAGCTTTTTGTGTAACTATTTTTAAAATATTTACTTTAATTTAAGGTCAGAATAATAGCCGCTTGCCTTTCATTCGTTCAGCCTGGCTTCCTGCAGGAGGAAGGCTTAGGCAGCTGTGCTGTGTGTCCAGCTGTCCAACCCTGTGTGCCTCTCCTAACCTCCCCCCAGCTTTCACACCCTTTGGACAATTTCAGCCAAGTCAAGCAGAAGCACATCAATATTCTTTTTAGCTCCCAATAGGCCATGAAACACAAGACTGGATAGAAAGAAAATTTAATTGTGGCTTCACATGGAGGAAAATGTTGGAGTGGGCTTCAGAATCCATACAGAGTTTTATCCTAGAAAACACATCCAAAGGAAACTAGGCATCATGGCTCCCAGTACTCCCATAACTGTCAGCAATGAGTGAAAAATACTATACTCAGTTTAAAGTGCTGTTACAGGGGGTATGAAATAAAAATCTGCTTCTCATCAATTCTTGATCCTAACTGCAGACTAGTTGGTTATTTTGCCCATGAATTTTTGCTCCCTGGTGTGTTATAAATAGCATTATTGAAACAATAATAATAATCATAAAGTTTTGTGATGAAGGGGTGAAAATTACAGAGAGTATTAGACTATTAGAGAGCTATATTAGGGAGTATGAGTACTAACTACCCTGTGTGTTGCCTCAAATTCAAGACAGTGGAAATTTCTCATTATGTGAGGGCTCTCCCTTGTCACTACCAAACACAAAATAGTCTAATACATTTCACTGCACTCCATGCAGTTTTTCAGATAAGCATCTGCAGAGAAAATTGCATCCCCACAGCTGTGGTTAGTCATCAAATCATCAGACAATGCTCTCCCTACGCGCAGAACTGCAGGTCTCATGGGCAACCTCCGTGGATAGCAGTGGGAATTTTGTGCCACCTTTCAGTGTCATGATCATGCCCTAAATTCGATGCTACAGGCTATTATGTTTAAGTACTCTACTAGTCTAGTTGAGCCTTTGCAGAGCACTTGCTTGTAGACTCCTGAGAAGACAACTGCATAAAACATTTATTTCTGCAGTAGAAGTATTGTCAGCAAACTTCAGACAATCAGTAAAGGTTTAAACTGAGCTCATTCATGCTGGATTGTGAGTAAAACCAGTATGAGCTAAAACCTCATGAGCCAGAACCCTTCCTGCATCTTACCTTTTCAACATACTTAATTTTCAGTTGGATAAATTGCAGTCACCTACTACAGTGTCTTACATTATGGCTAAAGTGTCATTACCTAAAGAGATAAATATATTATGTACATTTAAAACCCCAGTGTTGTTTGAAACACCACTGTTGCTTTAGCCAAGTGCAAATGGAAACATAAGGGCCTTTTTTCCTCTTTATGAGATATTAGATACAAAGCCAATGTGAAATGCTGTATTTTAAAGACAAGTCACCACTGTGCATTTGTGTATGAGTTAACATAGGTGCATATTTAGCACTTATATGCCTTTAGGGAAAAAATTTAAACCTGTGTGAGCAGCAAATGAGTAGCAATATGCCATCTTTAGAGCTCTAATATGTAAGGAATCATCAGACATTAGCATATAATTCTATGCAAAAAATGTCCAGAATGGGGCAAATGCTGTAGGAGTGCTTCCCTTCCTCTGAATACAATTGGTATATACAATACCAAAGGTACAGCCTGCTCTCAAAATCAGGAAATTAAGAGTTTGGATTATATCATACCTGGTAAGGCATTTCTTGCATTCATAGATGGTCCTATCTCTTAAAAAAAAAAAAAAATTAATTAAATTTTTTGTTTTGTTTTGTTTTAAGGACATGATTAATCAGCTGTTGGTGGTATGTTTTCTCCCCCTGAAACATATTTACTGATAACAAATGAGACTGTTAAATCCAAATGATCTCTTCATACATACCTGGATCTAGGAATGTTTTCTGTGCTTTCCCTCAGCAAGAGGTCTGAGATCAGTGTATCTGGGCTTGATCTCTTTCCATATCTGAGGAAAAAAAATTAAAAAGTTATATTTTTGTATATGATGTTTTTTACAAATGAAGTCTGAACACAGAACCGTTAGTGATTTTCTTTTTCAGAAAAAAAATAGAGCAAACATAATGCTCTAATTTTAACCATCATTAATTTGGCCTAGCCTTGTGAGCAAATGTTAATTCTTGTTTTATTTCCATATTTTTCTACTTTTTTCCATAATTATTTTATGTTATAATATTGAAAAAGTCTGAGTATTTCTAAATTTGCTGGCTGCTCCTGGATATTCTAGGACCTTGCACCTTACTGACAAAAGCATGGGTGAAGAGCGAAGAAGCTGTGCATGATGTGACTCCCAAACATGTTGTTCATGCCTGCAAACCCAGCTCCCTCATCCCATCAACCTTCTCATTGGTTCAGATGATACTTATCCTTCTTCAGAAATTTTGCAAGATTTTTTTAAGATAGCCAGTACATTTGGGGCTGCCCATCACAAAGCACATTTGTTTAAAAACACTGAGCTATCCCAAGGCAATCATCTTGAACTACGTGGCTATGAGAATAAAACCTTGCTCTTTCAGAGTTCTTCTTGATGGGATATGAGGGGCACCTTTGTCCTGTATTTACACAGCAGCTGGCTTTCTATTTGCCTTTCTATTTTTTTTTAATCCTGAATACTGTACATCATTCAACAGTTGAAAGTACTGCAATTTCCATTACTTGGGAAGGAATTTGATCTCTTTTCCTGGGAAAACAGAACGGCAATGAGCAGCCTGCTTGACAGGCATTTCATCACTACAAGGTTTCATTAGCCTAAGAGTGATACCTATGGGCAAATGCTCCCTTGGTTGGAAAGAATTAAGATCACAGTTTAACTTGTGCATGCAATTTCATTCTGAACCACAAAATACATCAGCAGCTTTTGTGAATGCTGCTTGAGTGAAATTCTGATTTCAGAAAACTTGAAGTTATAGTTAAGGACTTGTATTTTATCCATTACTATCATGATGTTTCTCCAGTGATCCCAGTCATTCCAGTGATTTAGATTAGAAAAAAAAAAAAAAAAACCAAA
>VWZN01019128.1:155363-208530 GCA_013396955.1 Regulus satrapa | reverse complement strand
AAAAAAAAAAAAAAAAAAAAAAAAAAAAAACAAAACAAACAAAAAAAACCCCCAAAAACATAAAAACAAACAAACAAACAAAAAAACCCACCACAACACAAAGCCCCAAACTACATTTAAAAACTAAGAGTTTTAACTTGTTGATTGCATAGCTTCCTTATAAGTGTCTCACTTTTCAATCCTTTTCTTCACCCCTTTGCATTTTTACATTGCTTTCATCATTTTAGTGCATCACCTGTGCTCCAGAAAGACAAAGCATCCATTTCAGAAAGTTAAATTTCTTAATCTGAGCTGACTGAAAGCAGGTATTTGAAAAGAACCAGCCAGACACAGTAAAATCAGTAAAATGCTATTACAGTAGTGTAATCAGGCATGATGCTGAATCGAGCACCTTGCACTCCATCACCACAAAGGGATTTCTTTCTTTTTAGTTCTCTGCTTCGATTAATATGGATGTGACCTGGACTTCAACTGAGGAGGAAGATAATTTTCTGTTACGTTAAAGAAGCAGATTTAACAAATCAAAACTTGCTCTAGCACCTCACACTTGGACAAAACTCCCATTAATCTCTTAGGAAGTCCTGCCTGAATAAAAAATAGGTAACAACCACCTGGAGTGTGGATTCACTCAAATAATGAGGACCACTATGTTGGGGAGATATATTTTATATTAGTTCCTTCAGCATCGTGGTTACTCCATGCCATTACCTGTGCTCATCCAGAAAAGCTGCACCTAAGGTGTTCACTGATTACGACCAACTGGGCTGCCCAAAGAACATCCAATCTTCCTTTATCAGTCTCCTGTCTACCCTGTCATTTTGCCCTTGGGAAACACCCATGCTACTGACTTCTAAATAGGGGTCAGAGACAGAGCCAATCTCTTTTTCCTGATGCAAATGCCTTGAGACATCTTTGCTACAGCTGCTTCGTGCCTTGCTCCTTGCCCTGAGATACATGTTCATTAAAAATCATGGCTGTTTTAAAAGCCTTAGGAATATCATGATTCCAAGCCAGGTGAAAACACCTGGTCAGTTTTTATAGTCTATTTGAGACATCAAGGCCTTGTTTTGGGGTGTGCTGATAAGCCACAGACCCAGCTGAAGCCTATGAGATTTAAGGAGTAAACATATTTGTCAGGCTCAGCAAAAATCTCAAAGCTTCCTATGGAAAGTTGGGTGTTAGGACTCAAATCCCATTGATGTCCAAAGCTGGCAACACCTGCTGAGTCATCTCAGCAGCATCTGTGAGTCCGATTCAGAAAAATGTCCAGAAACCAAAGCAAAGGAAGACCTGCTCCCATGCCCTTTAAAGGGTGTTGACTTGAAGCAGGAGCAGCAGCACTGCCCAAGTCATACACACTTTAATATACTCTCTGCCCTGCCTATAGTTCAAGCGATTTCCAGCAGGAATGATCTGACTGCTTTGCTACAGCACAGAAGAGCCACAGATTCATGGAGAAACTGCAAGTGACAAGGAAAGAAGACAGTTTTTAGCAAGAGGTAGTACAGGTAGCAGTAAGTAGCAGGAGGAAGAGGAGTGGTTCAAGTGAAGATGGATTCTAGAAAAGCCTCCTGAACAGTGTGGTAGAGACAGATGAGGCAAGGACCACCAGACAGTTCAGAAAATGAAGGTGGAACTAATCCAATGACACACAGACATCTGTACAGCAGGAGTCTGCATCTGTTCTGGGCTCTGTTTTAGGTTATGAAGACCTGGAACCAAAGGAACAAAGGATCTCATCAGAAACAAGAAGCCTGAAACAGGTCTCATGACCTGCACCATACAAGCACCTGTTTACCTCAGGTAACCTCAAAGGAGTATTAAAGCTGACAGGCACTGGTGTCTAAAGCTGAGATGGATCTGAAGAAGAATTTCAAAGGAGAGAGGGAGCAAACATCCAGATGGACAAGGTCTAAATACAAGAAGAGAAGGAAGGAAGAAGCTCATTGAGCTCAGGTGAAGACCCTATGGGTCACGGTAGCTCAGAGGGGAATGGCACTCAAATGCTTGAGTCAGGCCAAAAAGCAGAAGGCAGAAAGATGTCTCAGGAGTGGGGGTAGGGGGCTGGGGATATTAAAAATTCACAAAAACATCAAACAAGGCAGGGCTGATGGACCTGAAGGAAAAAAAAATAAATCTCCTCATCTCCTCCTTTACCAACACATCGCTACTTCTTCACCTCACCAGCTACAGGACCGGGTCAGGTGAGATGCTGAGCGCAGCTTGGTCACCCACCCACAGAAAGAGCAGGAGGACCCCCTGGTCTTCATCTCCCCCCTGCCACAGGGCTCCCAAGCAGTACCAAGGAGAGATAAAAATCTGTGAGAAGAGAGAAAACTTTGAGCACATCTGTTGAAATAGACCAAACAATCATCTTTAGGCTGGCTCAAAATGCTTCAAAAGTTACTGATTCATTTTGCAAGTGACTGCATCACTGCTGAAACAGTAAACATCCAGGAGCTCAGTTAAGCTTTCCAAGTGGAGGAGGCAATTGTTTTATTTCTGGACTGTTAATTCACCACAGTGTAAACAGAACACTTTCTGGTTTTTTAGTTAACCTGTGCAGTCAACTTTTAAATGTGTATCACAAACTTGTCATTGTAGTGCCTTTTTCTGCCAACTTTCTTGTACTTCCAGGTCAACTCTGTTCCTTTAAATAAAAGTGAGGGTAGAAAACAAATTTAAATTTTATCCATCAAAACAAATAATTACTTCAGTTCACTTCAGAACCCAAATCCACACAAGAGAATGAAACTGCTTTCTGTCTCTGAGTTTTGTACTTACAACCCATAAAATCAGGATTAAAAACTACACAGTCAACATTAAAGTGAGCGCACAGGGCATACACCATAAGAAGGGGCTGAACAGAGAAAGGGGGGATAGTTCTGTTGAGTTTGGATTTGGGATTTTTTGTTTTTAAATATGATCTGGCTTTGGATAGAAGCCACCTTTGAAATGGTGAATGGTGAATAATGCCTTGGAAGAATGGATGAAACACCAGCCTGGATGTCCCACCACACACAGGACAAAATGGCAGCTGAGGCAGAATTTGAGGATTGCATTATTTTAGCAGTAACCTAGACAAAAGATTATTTGAGCACAGACTGCCACGCAGAAGCATGCCTCGCATACGAGCCAGTTGTGAACATTGCTTTGAAAGTTCAGAACTGGAGAAGTGTATTTGTATCAGCCCCCTCATCCATCCTGTGCTCTTAGGGCAATGGCAGACAATGTTAGGGGCTTGTTGGGAAAGCTCTCAGTTGCATGATAACCACCCTTTAATTTAATTCTTCAGACTTCTAGAGGGACAAATGAAAGCCTAATTTTAGACCTCTCATCTGGTTTTGACACTAAAATAGATAAATATGTCAAAGCTCTTCTGGGTCACACACTATTGTGCGACCTCAAGGGAAACATCTATTAATCACACAGCCTAATTAGACACACAATTTTTTATCAAAGAAGATTTTTTTTTTTTTTATAATAAGTTGCCCATTTTTTCAGACTGAGAATTTACCCACACTTTAACAAGCAAAGTCAACTCAAAAAGCCAGTTTAGAGACAGGGAGGCTTGGGTTCACACTCTTTTCTCTTTCACACTGGGCTTGAGTTCTTCATCTTGAGAGAGGTTTTTGTTTGGACTAGTGGGTTTTTTGACAATCACATGCATGAAGTAGCCTACAAACCACAAAGCATCTGGACTACTACATCACCACAATGGACACTTTTTCTCACTAAAATCTCCACTGGACCAGTGGCAGCATCACAAGTGCTCCTAGTGTCCTGTCTAGCTCTCTCCAGCTCCCAGTTAGTTATCTTTCCCTTTTTGGGGGCCGACCCAGTGCACGCTGCCCTGTTCGTGCTCCTGCCTGCCAGCCTGTCTGTGTCAGAGCTAGAAAAGGCCGAGAGAGCATTGGCTGCATTGACACCTCTGCTGCCCCTTCTGCCAGCTTGGGCGGTGGAAACTCAGCTCCGGACCCTTCGGCAACTCAGGGTTTCACGGGCATTGCCCTCTGAAAGGAATCTGCGCACCGCGTCTCTCTCCGTGTCCTTGGGGAACGCAAGGAGAGACGCCCACTGTGAGGGGGCACCCCACCTTCCTCCCCTGAGCCCCGCCAAGGAAAAGAAAAAAAAAAAACAAAAAACAAACCAGCCCGGGGAGCGGGAAAGGGCGATGTCTGCCGTCCCGCCGTGCCTACCTCTGCCTGGTGATGAGGTTGATGTAGTGCCTCAGAGCCGAGTAGTATCTGGCCATGTCCTCTGCGGGGGCGTCCTCGCCGGGGCTGTCCGGTTTGGAGGGGTACGCCTCTGCCAGCGTCCCCAGGCAGACCAGCAGCGACAGGGCGAAAGTCAGCACCGACACCCACAGCCTCACGGTGCCCTGCATCTGCACGGCGGGGCGGGATGGACGAGAGCTGCCGTCAGCGCCAGCCCCGACGGCGGGAGCAGCGCGGCCGCCCCAGCGCAGCCCCTGGCCGGCGCGGACAGCCCCGCGTTCCCCTTCCCGTTCCCATCCCCATCCCCGTGCTCCCCATCCCCGTCCCGCCCCGTCGCGGCACTCACGGCTGCAGCGGAGCGGCGGCTCTCGGCTCGGCAGGCGCCTCTGCCCGTGCGTCGGGGCTCCCGAGTGCGGGCTCCGCGCCTCGCCGGGGTGNCCCCACCCACGGGCTGCCCCCGGGATCTGCATCCCTGCATCCTTCCCCCAGTGTCCGGGAGCGGCCGTGGGAGCCTGGATGTCTGTGCCCGTGGAGCCGCCGTGCTGCCCGGTGCCCGAATTCCCCGGGAAAAGGGAACTCTGTGGAACGGGTTGACCCCGCAGCTGCGAGCTTGAGCTTACCCAAGCTTGAGCTTTGTGGCAGTGGCGCTGCTGGACATAAAGCCAAGAAAGCAGGACGGTTCGGGACAGCCAAAAGTACCAAATCAGTGCCACCGGCTCGGACATCATACCCAGCGATTAGGAAAGTTAGAAACTCACATTATGGTTTGTATTAGAAGAGACCTTAAAGACCAGATAGTTCCAAACCCTTGGACCACGGACAGTGACACCTTCCACTAAACCGAATTGCTCAGAGATGAATCCGACTTGGTTTTGAGCAAGTGCTTCCACGTCCACATCCACAACAAATCTTGAGCCGTAGCTTCTTAGGGAGCTGGTAGCAGAGCTGCAAATCTATCTCCCTCCTGTTCTGGGCACCTACCCTGCCCTCCTGTTCTGGGCTACCTTCTGATATCGGTTCTAAAGTGGCTTTATTCTGTTTCATTCCTGTGCCTGAGCCACCTGTCACAGGAAACAACTCACCAATGCCATGGGACCACAATAGCCTTTCCAGCAGCTGTCCTGACCCAGGGGAGCCGCTGCTGAATCTGGGACACAGGGCTTGTCCTAGCAGCATGGGACTACTGATTCAGCTAAGGTGTCGGACTTACATGTCCCCTGAAACTTGTCCCGATCTGAATCGGTGGGGAGAGATGGGTCCACTGACAGTGATCTGAGCCCTCACACAAAAGAGGTCTGAGATAAGTAGCGTGGGGACCTTCTGGCAACACACCTTTCTCCACTGATGACAGGAGCAGCCTGGGTGACCGGGCTAGGTTAGATACCTGACTACCAGAGTGTGTGAAGTGGAGTAAGATGAATCCACTTCAAACAGAGCTTCAGAATTTGTCAAACCATTCGGTAGATTTGGAAAGTATTCTTACATATTAGTAAAATAAGGTTAATTCTTTAGAAACAGATCATTTGATTAGCATCTTGATGACCAATGACTAATTCCAGTTGGAATGACAAATCATGACTCTCATCATAGCTCACTTTTACTTTAATTTGAAGGCAAAATAGCAAACACCCAAGTAAGAACATTTGATGTTCTGTAGAACTGACAAAAATCTTCAGGACATATTCTAAAACGATATCATTTATATACTACTGTTATTAATTTCTGTAGTTATTATCATATGCAGTTGCTGGTTTAATAATAATCCAGCAGATTCTGAAAAACAATATTCTATTTGCAAAAGCAAAGCCAGGAACCGTTTTCATCACTCCAGAAACAGAATCTCAACATCATCTTAAAAAAAAAAAAAAAAAAAAAACCAAAAAAAAAAACCAAAAAAGAAAACCAAAAAAGAAAACCCTAGCAAATAAATGGCTCTTGTGCTGTGCAGCTAAGCTCTTGAGACTATGTCAGCTTCAATCTATGAAAGCAAAGAAAATCCAGAAAGCTTGATATCAAGAGGTATTTTGAAATCTTCATGACTCCACAGTGCGCTAGCCACGGACCTAACAGCAAGACTACAGGCTGCCTTACATCACACACACTGAGAGAAGAATTTTATCGTGTGTGAATAATCTTCCACGCCACAGCCAGCAGCTCTCGCTCCTAATTTCCGCAGATCTGCGCACAGGGTGACATCACATCTTACAAAGTGGCCTCACTGTATCCCCACGCTCTCTGTCCTCCCAACAGCACACTCCTGCACATCCAGTGTTCATGTTGTCCTCACGTCAGCTCAACAGATGTAGCTGATGTGACAGCCAGATGCCTGTGATACTGCAAATGATCTGAAGAGCAGCTGTGCTCTGGCTCCATCACTTTTCCTTTGCTATTCTGAATCCAATAAGGCGCCTAAACCAAAGCTTGTATTGATCCAGTTTATCAGCTTTTATGGGGTGTGGAGGACAAGTGGTGACAGCACTGGAGACTGAGGCATCTGGGAAGGTGTGCCACAATGACAGATCTCAGCAGCTTCTGCAAGATTCCAGCAAAACCATCTCCCACCAGTTCACAGAACTGGGGATGACTCTCTCACCATTTAACTCGTTCACCACCTATAACTGAGGTTGCTTCTCTCCCACTCTTTCCATGCTGTCAGTCTTCAACCAGTCCAAAGAGGAAAAGCCAACAGACTAGCAGCAAAACAAAATAAATGTGAAGCCTGGTATCTACACGCTCACTTGGGCTATAAGGAGGCAACGACATTCCCCCATCACCACATTCCTTGGTGTGTCTGTGTCTGTATTCCCCGGAGCAGCATTTTGTCACACTGCCACATCCTGGCACAGACCACCACCCAGGCAGTCAGCTGTTGACATCTCCAGAAACCCTGAAGTTCTCTTTTCCTAGTGGTGAGGTACAAGGAGTAAGCTGCTCTCTCACAGGAACTGATTAAGAAATCACATTTGCCAAGTCCTACAAAATTCTGGGTCTGGAGCAGCTACCCACAAAAAATTAGGTGCAGGCCACATTAACAGTCAGTTTGCTTCGTGGCACAAGTGAGGAAAGCTTTTTCTCTAATACAAGAGGAATCAATTTTGCCTCTCATACAAGACAGCAGCTCCTGCAACTGCAGGCTGCTCAGCAAGATCTGGGGAGAAATTTTCTTCTCTGGAGCACTGTGACCCCAACATTAGCTGTGTTTTCCCTTTGGATGAAGTAGTGTCTATCAGCTTGTGCTGAATTCAGATACTGAGCGGCCCAAAGGTTTATGACACGTTAAACTTCACCTGTCCAACTGCACCTCCGGGAGAACACTTCTTTCAATAGAGTTTCAGCATTTAATATGGGAAATCCAAAACACTGAACCCACAGTTTTGAATAGCCTGCTTCCCACAGTGCCTAATTCTGTAACAGTACTGAGGCACTGCTCAGCTGCAGGCGTGTGCCTATGCCCCATTTCATCATTTAGGAAAAGCATACCCCTTATATCTTTCTTGAATTTGGAAACTTTTATGTTTGGAGCCTGCAACATCCTGTTTAAAAAAAAAAAAAAATCCTCTCTTCTGTTTTGAAATACTGCAAAGATTTATTGAGTTCCTTCTCTAATATATATATTAACCTTAGATAATTGATAAAGCCTATTTTGGATAACATAATCATCAATATAATCTCAATGCAAAAATTACTGGCATTTTTATATTAATGAAATAAACCAAATAACTAAGGTTACTGACACACTTAGGCTCTGGCATACTAGTGAGAACAAGTGTCCCTGAGTCTCAGTGATCTTAATGAATCTTTTACAACTGGTTTCCCAATTCAAGGTCTCCTGCATCTTTGATTTTACCTGTTGATGATTCCTCTGCCTGGATGCTTGCCCAGTGTTGCTGTCCTTGCACGAAGCAGGCAGGCATTTGTGTTCTAGCAAGTGGCAGAGCTGCACTTTCCACAAGCAGCTTTAAGATGGGCCCTAAAGGTGAACAAGAAGGTGGCAAGGGTATTTGGAAAGCAACGAGTAAGACTCAGAAAAGCTGGTGAAGGCCGACAGCAAGGACCAAATGGAATTAAAGAATGTAGCCTGGGAGAGAGAGCAGAAAGACTCAGGCATGGCTTGGGTATAGCAGCCCTTAGACACCCATGTTTTCTCTTTGCCAGATATTTTGGGCTTGCAGATGTGCACCTCCTAGTTAACACCCTAGCTAATGAATCAAGAACTATTTAAGTACATACAGAGGGAAATGGGTGCTTCAAAGCTCTGAACAGGTATCAATGCCAGGTACAGAACTGATGGGGGAAAAAAGTGAAAAGAAATGTGACAGTTAAATTTTGCCTCCTTTTTGATGTCATGACACTAAAGGATTCAAGAGACAGAAATTTACTGTACAAATTTCAGACTATACTAAGAATGGAAAGACTTCCAAGATAGCAACACATTAAAAGATAATATTGTTCTGCAAGCAGCATAAATGTTAAAGGAAATTCAAGTCATTTATTAATGGTAATATGTTCAATTGCACTAAAGAGAGGCATGATATTTGCCTCAAATGAAACAAAGTTTAGTGTGCTTAACTTTGGAGAGAGCATTATTTATCATGCTTTCTGTAGCAAGCATGGAACAAAAGCTGTTCTTCATTATTACAAATATGCAAAATGTCATTCACTGCAATGAAGTAAGGCCGTGTGCATCAGTGATCCTAAACTGCCATTCTATAATATCTCATTAATAATCCCTGTTTCATATATGGGAACAAGATCAATCTCCTAGTAGGGAGAAAGTGTTACAAACGGGAGCCCCGGGAAGAAAATATTTATGTGGTACTAGAGACACGGTAATGTCAGATTTTATCAGCTGATGTTGCCTGTGCTCTTGCAGTTAAAATGTCTCACTAAAGGTTTCCATAGCTGAGCAAATCTTCCAGAAATGCTGAATCTTTAGGACTGGAAGTTCAGTTAGATAAGCAGTGCATAATTATTCAGTAGTCACATGAATTTATCTGAACCTATTTGGACAGGAAATTGGGCTGTTAATCTCACAAAATTAGGTTCTCATAAACCTTATAGTATTGCTGATTTCAATCACCTTAGCAATACTTTTAGAAAAACTTCTCATTGTGCTTTATATGTATATATCACACCAGTAGCTACATTTTCAAATCCTATGTGCCCCTTTCAGGAGCTTTTTTCACCTCTGGCTCTACCTACCAGTCAGAGGTGAACAGAACACCCTCTAATCCTAAAGCATCCCCCCCTTCCTGTCTGCTCAGCAGTAGTACTTCTTTCAAGACACATCCTTGCAAGTCTAGCAAGCACGAAGAAGATTTGTAATACTCCACCAAAAAGAAGGGCCTGGCTAAGTAAAACAACATGAAAATATAAGAGAAACTAAGAAGTTATTGGATCAAACCAATGGCGCATCTATCCTTCCCTCAATGAGATATAAAAGCTGATTTCTAGAACTGCCAGAACAGGAAAAGCATTTCATGTTATTTCCCCAGTAAACTTTTCTTAACTTCTAACAAACTGGTTTGGAAACATCCTAACCGGCAGTTTAGGTTTTGTATCTTAGAGCAAACTATGAGGATCAGCCATGTCCTGCAGCAGTCCCACAGCATTCCTGCTGTGGATTACAGGGCAGGAATGAAATCATCAACTGCGACCATCTACCGCTCTGGGGTGGCATCTTGTGCCCTTATGTCACATTTGCTGCAGTACCAGGAGAACACAACACTGATCCCAGGAAGATGGGTGACAGGACAAGGACTTTGTGGTTTTAAAGTGCAAGAGTGTAGGTTTATATTAGATATCATTAAGAAATTATTCACGCTGAGGGTGGTGAGGCACTGGCATACATTATCCAGAGAGGCAGCAGATCTCCCATCCCTGGAAGTGTTCAAGACCCACTTGGATCCAGCCCTGAGCACCCTGGACTAGTACAAGGTGCTGCTGCCCATGGCAGAGGGGTAGAACTAGATGATCTTTAAGACAACTTCCAACACAAACTGTTCTGTGCCTGCGATTCACGTACTGAGGCAGGGAGTGCCTTCACATGCCATGGTGATGGGACACCACGGATGCCAAGCCACCACACTGAGCCACTGACCTGTCTGTGTGACACCTCCTGCCCCCCAGCAGGGAAGGGAAAAGTAGCTGTCCTTGGCTTGAACTTCCTCTGGTGATGCACAAGTGGCTTCTGTACAACCACCTGACTGTGAGCTGCAGATGCAAGACATAAAACAAATAAAAGTTCTTTGCTATTTAAAGCAATGTTTTTCATAGCTTCACAGCAAAAGCCCTGCAAGCGTTTGACTCACAACCACAGCAACGTATGACTGGAAATCAGAAAAGAAAGCTTGGTGGAATCTCATAATGAAAGTTGTTGTTTTTCTTTTCCAGAAAACATAGCCAAAGTGACTTATGAAATGCTTCAACAAGGTCAGAGGGGCATAAGCAATTGTCCTGAGGACATATGGTGCAATGCACAGTTTTGACAGTAACACAATGATACTCAAATGCACAACAAAACCAAACCAAACTAAATATTTGCAACTGTAATGACATTTGTTTTCCTATACCTTTTTCCCTTTTCCATTCCCTCAGGACTACAAAAAAACCCCTGACAGATTAGTAGGATGGAGATCCAAATGCTACCGCTGGCAACACATCTACTGCTGAGACCAAAGTCAGTATGGAACAACTTACCAAGGTAGTCATTTAAAGCAAATGAATTAAACATCTAAAGCAAAGTAAACAAATTTTCCATGCTGAAAGAAAATGACTTTTCATGTGCACAAGATGAGGAACTTGGCAAAGTTGTCATGACTTAAAGACAGCCAGAATTACTAGAATTAATCATTCTCTGCTTATGCATCTTGACTTAAATCCTGTTAAAGATGGAAATAAGAGGAAAAGTGAGAGAAATACAGACAGGCTATACTGTAAGATTGTGCTAAGTGACTCTGCCTGAAACTGAAGCAACAAAGACTTGTCTGAAACATAAGAGATATCAGAGGTTGATGAGATTGTGCAAGGACTGAAGAATCCAATCACACACACACAGAGAACTGTCACCCTTCTTACCTGCAGGGAGTAAATCAGAGAGGCAGATATAAGAAAGACATCTTTCAGAAGCAAAGGCTTCTGAAAAAGCCCACTATGTGTGTTCATTTGCAGAATATTACCACATACTGATACGTGTACAGAAGTGAATTCATCTACATCCAAGGCACTGGAGCTGAAAAACATCCGTCTGCTTAAAATGAGGATATTATACTCAAAATATCTTCTCTCCTAGCAAATTCACAGTCCATGCACAGTCAGAATTACTTTTGCTTCCTGTCCTGCAACACTGACACAGCTGAGAGTTAACTTTCTCCTGTATGGTTTCATAATTTTGTGTGTGTTGAATGCTTTATCTCTTGTTGTGGCATACAGCGCAGGAAACCCTAAGTGCCAAAGCTGCAACATTTTTTTAAAGCAGGTCTAACCTGGAGAAGGGGTGATAGATTGTTTAACTTCAGGGCAATACAGGATGGGTTTTCCCTCTGCTAGTTTTGATTATCCAGAGGCAAAGTAGGCTCTCGGTTTAAGGACTGGTTCAGACACTCCTTATCATCAAATCAAAAAGACAGGGGGCTGCAGAGCAATTAACCTAAGATGAATTATGAATTATGCACCTACCAGTCCATTATAACTGGGCAGCCTCCAGGAGATCCTACTCTTTCAATGTAATCTTAAAATATAGAGCTCATACATTATTTTATTAAAATTAGCAGTGATATTTTTTATGCAAATAGAAGACACTGATGTGTGATATGGTGCTGCTGGGCTATCTGTGGTCTCACCTGTTAATTGTTGCCTGCTGAAAGATTGTGTAAGAAAGTATGGAGCTACCCACTCTGTAATCATCATGATTATATTTGAGTTAAAGGTTTTGTGGAAATGTCTTTCTTTCTACATTCTCCCATGAGAGAAGGAACAGACTGAAAAGACTGAAACGCTTTTGGCTCCCTTTAAGCAATATGCTAACCTCCACCCAAAGCAGGAAAAGACAAAGGCAAGCTGTTATGTTCGAATGAGAACCAAATTTTGGGAAGCATCAGAGTGGGTCGGATGAAGGGACCCACTTGGCTGGAAGCCAAAGGTGGCACAATGCCAGCCCTGCTACATGCACAGCACCAGGGCTCTGCAGATAGCTGGGAGGATGGTCTACAGAGAAGAGAGAAGATCAGGTGTTTACCCTCCTCAGATTTTCCAAAATTTCAAGCAAAGCTTCACGTGAGAATATACTGGTAGAATTTTTAGCCTTTGCTCTGCAAAATGCATCTGGCAAAGCACAGACTTGCTACACAGGGTGCCCATCCTTTGAATCCTGAAAGGCTTGGATGTGAGATAGCACTGTTGTTGTTTATACAGCTTTGATCCTTTCCTTCCCGTTTGTTGCCCGTGTATGTTTGAAGCTGTTGATGTGATTAAGCTCTCACGCTACACAAGCCTCCCCAACAATTCTGCGACCTTCTGGCAATAGAAGACTGCCAGTGCAATGCTGAAGAGTCAGCAATCATTCACAAGAAACTTATTGGCACAAAACTCTTCATTTGTACACACAGATCCAAGTATCAAATAAATATAATCAGAAATCAATGCAGAAAAATGTACTTCACTGAGGAGGGGCAAAGACAGCCACTATACCCACAAATCTTATTTTCCTAAGGTACCCATAGCCACAGTATTTTTCTACAACCACCTATTTTAAATCAGTCGTACATCTGTTTCTGGGTGTATAAGAACTTGCCAAACCTGTGATCATTTGCAAACATCATTGTGTTCAAACAGAAACAACAAAGCATTGTTCTCAAGAAACAAAATCTCAACCGCGTAGTCCAATTAATTTATTTATTTCAAAGAAGAATAGATGGAGATTTGTAGTCAGCTGAAATTTCTCTGAAAGTTGTATTTGTGACACAGTCACAAAATTTATTGCAAAGATTTTCTGGCATTTGCTTGGATACCTATTCAGCATTTTTTTATGGTCCTAATTGTTCAGAGAAGTTCTACACTTCTCAGAAGCTTCCTGGCAACTACTTTTTTATTGAGCAGAAGAAAAATCACATTAAATAATTATCCACTTTTAAAGGTCAAACCAATGATCCAACCAGTCCCTATTGTAGCTTTCTTACACTCAGCAGTGCTGTTCAACTGTGGTAGCTTCACCATTGTAATGAAATAACACATTTGTTTTTGATGTACTGACCTGGCTGTGCAAATTAATATGACATCATTTTTGCATTGCCATGATGGTATTATCATTGAGTTTATATTCCCAGGTTTTAGATGTTTGGGGGGGTTTTTTTGAAGTACACATAGCAGCAAGACATGGGCAAAAGTCAAAATCTCCCCAACCAAACCAGGTAGTTGGAAGCACACAAGAAATCTGCATTTGCAGCTACAGTGACTGAGGGCAGTTCTCTGGCCACAAAGGGAAGGGACCAGCTTTTGTCAACACAGCCAAACTGCTTTCTCATCCCAAAGACAGAGTACTCTTGTCTGAAATGTCACCTCTCGCAGGTGACACCTCTCGGAAGCTTACACTCTTTATAGAACTCTTGCTTTCTATTTTTTTTTTCCCACTTTTCTTCACTTTTATTTCACTTTATTTCACTTATTTAATTTCTTCATTGGGATTACTTTTAAAGGAAGTTGTGAGCCCTAGTGAGCCCAAATGACTGGGGATAAATGTGTGAATGGGTGACTGACCACTGACATTCAAGACCACACCAGCTACAAAACAATCTTTGCTTGTTATAAAAGTAAAGGTCACATTTGGAAAAAAAAATCTGAAAGAAAAAAAGCTGCTCATCATCTAAACTTGAATGGAGATTACAAGCTAGGACTTTTAAAACAAGAAAGCTTGTAAGTGAAGTAAATAATGCAAATCTGTGCTAAATAAGGTTTACAACAGTCAGAAAGACATTTTGAACATAAAGGGAGCAAAAGGAATACTAACAGTGGGACTGGAAATTATAAAATTGCCAAGAATAATCCAGAAAAGGCAGAAGCATTCAATAAATAACTGGTGTATCTTTGGCCAGGGATCAGATGATGTGATCATTTCATAAGAAAATCATGAAGCAATTTTCACTCCAACAGTGCATCAGAAGATGTCAAGTAAGAGCTACTGATTTTAGACATATTTATAGCACTAAGTCTCAAAATGAATATATGAGAGTCTAAAAGGGGTCTATGTGTAAGCCCCTCTAGACCATTAGTGCTGATCTTTTCAGTAAATCTTGTAAACCAGGAAAGTTCAAGAAGATGAGAAGAAATAAGGTAACACCAGTATTAAAAACAAAAAATTAAGAGAGAATAAATTATACAGCTCAGATAATTCCAGATTTTCTGACTACCATCAATCCCAGGCAAAATAAAGGAATGGCTGCTCCAGGAACCATTTAGGAAGGCATAAGAGTGAGGCAGTATAATTATCACCACTCAGTGTTAGGTTTTTTTGCAAATAGATCCATCAAACTAACCTGAAATCTTTCTCTGATGAGATTACAAATCGCCTGATAGACCCAATGGTGTCACTATATTTGGGCTTCTACAAGACATCTTACACAGTCAGTGCCATGTATTGCAAAACATCCAACGTTGATGAGGGTGCCATGGACCAACCCCACACATGTTAAAGGGATTTAAACTGGCAAGTGCTCACACACCAGAATGTCACTGCAGGGACTTGGGCTTGCAGTGAAGTTCAGTGGGGATACAGTCCTACACCAGTAAAATTTTTTGCTAGAGACATTGAAGTAAGCATAAAGCTGTTGTTGATGAGGATTGTGGATAACACAAAGACTGGGTGAGGAATATATAATTAAGATGATGGATGGCTGATGCAGAGGGATTTAGAGCACTTTATGATGCGTCAGAAGTGATGTATGATATTACTGCACATCAAAAATTACTCACTTTCTCCCACATATACATAGGCCAAGAGAAAGACGCATAAAAGGGGAAATATAAAAGCAAATATTCTCAATGCTTAGCCAAATTTTACTACCTGGCAAGGTGGACAAAGATTAAAATTACTTTAATCAGACCAGCTGGTGGTCATATGTCTTTGAAACAAAGGAACTAAGGCATCTCTAGGGATTCAATTTAGAGAAACAATGTTCCTTACAAAAATGAGATCTCATCTAAGCAGGAACAAAACTCCTAGGAAAGAACATGTGTTCTCAGTTCAGTTCTGTGGCCAAAAAAGGAGCCCCAGACCTCTTTAAAAGATGTGGAGCTGGTCCTGGTTTTGCACTGAACATTGATGTAATCACAATTGGAATATTGTGTTCTGGAAAGGACACTGGTTACTGGGAGGGAACAAGGCACTACAGCGAAAGATTAAAGAACAAGAGAAAGCATTTGTTAGTAACACTTCAGGAACTTAATCTATTTAGTTAATGAAAGAAAAGGTTAAAAAGAAATGTGAAGAGTTTGTAAGCATTTACAAGGGAATACAACTTTGTTAATGGGTTATTCTATTCAGCAGACAAAGTAAAACAAATAAACGAAAGTTAAGGCTGGAGATACAATGGAAGTAAGTTGCAAAAACTGGTTGTGGTGAAAACACATTTTATGATAATATCAGATTTTAAACAAAGAATTAATATAGTTCAGAAGCCAGTACTTTCCCTGAAACACAAATCAGCTTAGGAGAGTCCTACAGCCTGCAATACACTACAGGTCAGACTGTAGTAACTACTGCCCTTACTACATATTTTTGGGGAAAACTGAGTATAACTGGAAGGGGAAATACTATTGGCTTTGTCAAAATAACATGCAGCAGATAAAGAAAAAAAATGCACAGAAAAGCATAGAATGATGTTTGTAGAAAGTATGTGAGCACGAAAATCATGTGAAAATAGAGGGGGAAAAAAGCAGTAAGAGGAATAATTCCTCATAGAATAAATTTGTATTGGAAGGAGAAGCCATATCTGAGAAAATTTTGCATTGGTACATAATTCAAGATTTAATCTAAATGTACCTCCTTCCTCAACAAAAAAATAGGTGATGTTCTAGACTGTCAAATTGAGTGGAGGGAAAATACTATCTGCCACCCACTGCTTCCTGCATTTTGATAGTTAAAAAACTTCACTTTGCTCATAGAGTGCTTTAATTTGAGCCTTATGTTTTCAGTTTCTCTCAGATCAAGCTCCTCATCTCCCCAAATTCTCCATAGATTTGAGACTGGCGTGTGAATAACAGAGGCACTCACTCGTTGTTAACAATGGCAAATACAAAATAAGCAGGAAACAGATATATTCCTTGCCAGGCCTTGTAATTACAAATTTGGCTTGGTTCATGCAAGTTCAACTCAATCCAGATTCTTCTGTAAATGCTGAGCATTCAAATCCAACAGAGAAATGTTGCTGGAACTACACAAAGGATGAATTTAACTCAGACGGCTTAATGCCTGTGTGTTTTTCATGTGCATGTCTCTGTTTGGTTTCATCATGCAGGAAGCAAATGCACAGATTATAAACCATTGACAAAAACATTTTATGAGGAGCAGCTGAAATGTTTGCCAGTTCCAAATACATTGCAGGTATTGGTCTTTTCACTCAACTCACAGATCTTTTTCTTTTTTTCTTTTTCTTTTTTTGTGCTAAATGATTCCATGCCTGGGCACCATCCAATTAGAGATTTTACTTAGTAAACTTTACTTTTTTCCCTTGGTTCTCCTTGGTGGGTTGTTTTTGGGTTTTTTTTTGCAGCCCTGCCAGAGTGAAAGTCTCCCTTACCCTTGCCCCAGCAATACTCAGTGGAGCAGCTGATGTGAGAGAATAGATCACAGAACTGGTGTTCAGCAGGAAGAATTTGATTCAAAAGCAGATGGTGGATACTCCCAAAAAAGGACATTTCCAGACCAGACTTCAGAAACATACAAAGGATGAGGTGAGCCAGAGGTGTCTTCCACCCCAGAAGTGTCTGTCACCCACCACACATGACATTTTTCAGCTGCAATCCAGGATGTTTGGTGTCGTAAATGAAGGGTGCAAGCAGAAGTACAGCAAAGAAACAGAGTGCATAAGGGTAAAATCAATGAGTCCTTATCAATCATATAAAGACAAAGCCTGCTTTAGTCATGTTCTGTATGCCTGCACCTTTCCTGGAGTTGCACATTGCACAAGTGTGGGCTTATGCATGCACTTTTTAGCACAAACAGTGCAAAATTTCTGCTGGATGCATTAAAATACCATGATTCCTTCCTGTGCAGAAGATATTTCTTTGAAAGTTTTCAGCTTCTTTTTGACATCTTCACTCTTTTTCTTTGATCAAGAAAAAACAAGGTTTTCCACCCTTTCCCTTGTAGCACTAATGCATTTGTTAGAACGAAGCTACTATTTTATTTCTAGCCCAATCCCATATAAATTACCTACCAGATAAAAGCTTTATAAAATCAATTAACAACTAATTATTTTTTTGCTAATAGCAGTGTGTTTTAAGTGCTTAAGGCAGGACTTAAAAGGTCATGATATTTAAAGAATTAACCAATTTCCACAGTATTAACTGATAATTCAAACTGATAATTCAAAATTTAAAATATCATTCAAATAATTATCAGTATAAACTGGTAATTCGAAGGTGTAGTTCAGCTTCCTTCTGTTGTGGAGAGGTGCATTCATGCTCTGAGAGTCTTCAGCTCTCCATACTAGAAATTTTTCATAGAACCTATGTGGCCATCCATCACAATTCTATTACATATAAACTTCAGAGAATTTCTTTATTAGTTCTTTTTTATGGTAAATATGTCTATATTCATCTCTGTGGTCTGTTTAATCTTAGAAGCTGTGAATGTGAATCAGGGAGGGAATTTCCTTTATTTGTCTGCTTTTGTAGCATACAAATCTCCTTAGTCTAGCTCAATGTGAGCTGGTTAGACTGTCACCCAGAATTTTTAGGATGAGATTAATTTTGGGTGAGTCACGATCTTCTGATGTCTTGCTAAACTTAGGGCTGGGGAGCTGCAGATCTCCCTAGAGAGCTGTAGGAGAAACCTGCCTGCTTCTCTAGAAGATCTGCAGAGCTCCCCTGTAGTGGTGCCACCCTGGGACCCCATTATCCACCTTTGGCTGAAATCAGCCCTGCACAGAGGCAGATGATAAGTTCACACTGCAGATTTCAGAGGCCACAGTCTCAAAAAGCAGGGTACTGAGTGCAAGGACAGCTCCATCAACAGTCATTACAAAGAGGGTACCTAACTGGTTCTGGGAAATCATATTCAAATATTTAAACAAGACTCTTACCATCCATAATGATCATAAAAACCCCTACAATGAAGCACTACCTACTTGTAATTGCTGATTATATGCTGGGGTTTTCAACTGAGGCTTTTTCCTTATTTGCCTTATTATCACGAAATTGGGCAGAGATAGTTAATATAATGCACACAAAAAAATTAGACCTTGCACAGAGCAATCTGTACTTTCGTTCCTCATTTTCAGTTTTATTAGAGACAACACTAAGCAATTTTACGTTAAGGTAGAGTGAAGCAAAATTGAATACATTTTTCTCTCATTGTTTTCTATAGGAAAAACACAAAGAACATGTTTTCCTTGAACAAGGATCACTTCATTAACATCTTAAAGCTATTACCAAGAACAGAGGCAGATATGAACCTGCCCAGATTATCTCTTTGTTTTGTTTGTTTGTGGTTTTGTTGGTGGGTGGTGGGGTTTTTGTTTGTTTGGTTTGGTTTTGGTTTGTTGTGGGGGTTTTTATAATTATTTTTGTGCATTTTTTTCTCTTCATAGCTTGTACATCCATTTAAGAAAAAGCTTGAAAACCAGCTATGCTTGCAAAACATCTCTTCCAGAACATAGAGTTGTTTACATTATAGCAATGTTTACCCGAGCAAAGTACTGTGACACCTCCTTAAGACACACTGCAGGAGCAGAGGCATTGCATCTCCCTGCAAGATGCACCAGGACCAGGTTGTGGTCCTGGTGTTTCAAGAATCCCCTTTCACTCTTACCTTTACATTTGGGTGCTCCCCTCACCGTATCCTCAGTGGCTAAGCTTCAAAGACAGATTGCAAGAACAGGGCAGAGAGGGGTTTAAATTTGATATATTTATGACTGCTTTCTCCCAGTCCTGGCCGAAAGGGTCTCAGTGTTCTTCCTGAGAGACCTGTAGAGTGGGAGGCTGTGGTAGAACCACAGGCTCCCCATGTGCTTTCATTCCTGTGTTGAATCTACCCTTTTAATCAACTTCTTAGTGACAACCCTTGGGTTCCAGGGTTGCAACTGGCAGCCTGCTAACTCTGTTGTGCAATAGTGTCTGCTGGACAGATGTGTTTGGATATAACAGTACCAGAATATATTTTTAGTGAGTGCTCATGAGCTGTTTTCTGGATGTTAGCCCAGCATGCCTTCAGGTTCAGCTCAAATAAAAGAGAGAAATGGGGTGCTTCAGCAATGTCAACAGAAACATCCATGAATGGCCAAATCCTCAGCATGAGAAAAGAGAAGAAAACACAGGCATTTGGTTTTAATCAGTGTGTTTCCATTGGGAGCTCTCTGAACCACTGTCTGCTGTCCCCTGTCTACTTTGACCTTCCAACAAGTGACTGGAGAGCAAAAAGCTTCAACCCGAACAAAGCCACTGTGAAGCTCAGTCAAAGCCTGACAGCAAGCAGAGCCTCTGATCCCTGGGTGGCCCTTTCTGAGGACAACTGAAGAGGTGCAGGCAGAAAACAAGTTAGTGCAGGTGCTCTTTCCCTCTGGTCAGCAGTTGCGAACCTCGTAAGTAGAAGAGGAAAGTTAAGTTCACTCTCACAAGGGTTGCAGTAACTTGTTTTTCTTTCTGGTCAACTTGAGAAAGGAGGACATGTGCCTGAGAGGAAGGGCTCAGACAAGATGGGTAGTGTTTGTATGCGGATGAATGGCAGATGGATACCTTCCCTCTTTAGGATGGGCAGTTGTTTTGCTGGCTTGTGTTGAGTGTCTTCACTGAAGAAAATTACTGTTTAAAAGGGATCCTCAAATGCCATAACCAGATGTGCACTATGTATTCATCTTCCTGAACTATCTCAGCTGGTTTTCAACCTCTCTTCTACCTATTCTTCTTGACCTCCCTCACCTTTAGCTACATAAACAAACATATTTGCCAAACACTGGATGTGATTTCTCATCAGGGAAATATGTCTCTTTGCTTCCTATTTATCCTGTGCAGAAAAACAAGAGACTCTATTATTTAGTATCCATGTACTAAAAGAGCACCTGAATTCTTTCTGAAAGTAAAATTTTTGTCAAATGAGTTATCTGAAGGCTGAGTAAACCTCTGTTGTTTAAATTATTTAAGGATCAGTACATTACCATACTAGTATATCTGCATTAAAAGCATTCAGGAGGAATATAGCACATTCAGCAGCAAAATGTTCTAGTAAGCTGCTAATAAAATTTTTTTAAAAGCATGATGTAGCAATTGTAATTTAATAATCCTCAGCTTACTATGATATGCAGCAGAGTAAGCAAGCCTCATTTGTTCCTTACATACACATTTTATGTGTATAAATATATTGACTTCAGCTTATATGCACAGCTATGTTCTTTCCCAAGGATTCATACATCAAATGATATTCAAATTATATCTGGCTCCAAAAATCCCTACTGTGATATCCAGCAACTGAGTTCATTTGGAAGTATTAGTGATCCTTTTCAAACAGGAATTACAGAAATAAGGGAGTACACATATTTTGTGTGATTAATCAGGGTATTTTATCTGCCAATACTTCTTAGAATAGCTAATTGGTTTTCCAGTATCTGTGCATGGTAGTTCTTGGTTAGCTGTGCATTAGCAAAGGCCAAGTCACTGGCCCTGCACTGTCAGACATCATTATTTTCAATCAGACCAGTCAGTTTCTAGAGTAAATTACAAATCCATTGAATGTTTGTTGTGCCAGACACTGAGTTTATACATTTGACCCAAATGGAACCTTCCTTGCTTTCTGGCATTAAGAGATAAAAACTGAATTGAATTTCTTGCTTGCTTCATGGTGTCTTTAAAAAAAAAATGGCCACCTGCTTTTTTGTTTGGAAAAAAGGGGGTTTTTCCTTTTTTTTCCTTTTTTTTCCTTTCCCCCCTTTCTTTTCAGCCTAAAGTGAGAAGAATATTCACCTCTGATAACAAGAGTGAATATCTCCCTACCTTTTAAAAAGATACCACTAGAAAAGGAGAACTTAGCTTTGATATATTGCTTAACTTGATATATTTGAAGAAAAGTACTTCTCTAATTATCTGTTTAAAACTTTGTATTGAATGAAGTAGGTCAGGAACAGAGCCTGGCTTGGAGCAGGCATGTGCACCTGCCAAAGCACATGAAGTCACCACTTCTGCCACCAGGTACAATTATCCTGATATTTTGGCTCAAGTGAATAAAAGTAAGTGCATTACTTATGTCTGAATTCTTCTTGGGAGTAAATAAGCAGAGGAAATTAAAATATCCTTTAAAACTGTTCAAATCATAAAATCATTAAATGGTCTGGGTTGGAAGGGACCTTTAAAGGCCATCTTATCCAACCTCCCTTACAGTAAGCAGTGTCATCTTCAACAAGATCAGGTTGCTCAGAGCCCCATTCAACCTGTTCTTGAATGTTTCCAGGGATGGGGCATTTATCATCTCTCTGAGAAGTCTCTGAGCATTGTTTGTACCCTCATTGTAAAAAAATGTCTTCTTTGTATCTCATCTAAATCAAACCTCCTTTAGCTTAAAACCATTACTCCTTGTCCTATCGCAACAGGCCCTGATAAAGTGTTTGACAAGTCAACTGCAAACCTACACTTTCCCTCCCGCTTCTCACTTTTCCTTCATGCCTTATTTCAAAGAATAACCAGAAAAGAAATTATGATGAAGGCAGCTATTTGTTAGGCAAGAAATCACCAAAAATTCTTTTTATATTGCTGAACTTGAAATAAAAATTATGGTAATCACGCATTAAAGGTCGGCTATTTTCCCCTCAAGCACCTGGTATGATTTTTTTTCACTACTTGTTTTCAAGTATTTACAGGTTTTCCTTAAGCATATTAAGTAACCCTTGGAAATAAAATAAGTGGCTGTGGGATGTGGAAAATCATGTTGGTTGGCAATCAGAAACCTGCGAACACCCGAGTGAAGGTTTTGCTCTCTCAGCTCAGGCGCACACACAGCGTTCCCCTCACTGTCTCCCATGTCACTGTCAGCGTAATGCAGGCATTTACGGTAGGGTGCAACGTGCATTTCCAAGAGTCAGGATGCCAACATACTTGGGGATAGGAAAATCAGAAAACTGAATTTTGAATTCTCTGTCAAAGAGAAGCACCAAAGTACTTTGACTTTGTGGATGCATCAGCCATTAAGTCAGGCCGCTGTCATCTCTCCTGTTTGCATCCCAGAGAGGGCTATGTTACACACCAGGGAAAGGAGACGCAACACCAACATCATAACTTATGCAGAGAGAAACGTAACTCAGCCACCAAGATGTCTGTGCTGCAGGAGCCTTGTATCCACCATGCAGTGATCAAGGAAGGCCTCACAGAAAAAGGCAGACACACCTCTGCAGCTAGTTGGGGCCACCCGGGTTAGAGGTTCACCTCTCTGCAATGACTTTGTAGAGAAGCTAGACTTGAGCTTACCACCTTTCAGCTTCAGGGAGAGCTTAAGAAAACTGGACCATCCAGTTTACTGTTCTAATAACCCAATGCTTCTCCCTCCTCCACCCTCTTCACTGAGTTACATTGAGGATTAGTTACCTATGAGCTGGACACAGCGCTTTACCTGCCAGGGCAGCCTCTTCCAGGGCTTTCAAGATGTTTCAGTCTTTTCAGAGCCTGTCTTCTCAGTGCAAGTCAGGAGAAGCAGCTGTATTACCGATGGATAGGATTGGCTGCAATATGAATGAATTAGAGCTAAAGACCAGATCCAGCAGTTTCCCCGGGAGACAACATAGCCCTGCTACCTGGGCATGAGTTTGGGGATTAGAACAGCCTGCCTTCCCTCTCCATTTCACCACAAATCTCCTCTGTGACCATAAACAATCTGCTTGATCCAAATCAAAGGAGTTCAGCTACCCTGTTTTCAAATTCCCATAGGTAAAATGAGAGTCGTGGTTGTTCTCCACTTCAGAAGGATGTTGCAAGAATATTACACTAAAAATTGTGAAGCACTACAAACATGAGTATTTAGGAGAACATCAGAAGATATAATTCCCTCCATACTTCCAGACTAGCCTGCTCCTTCATCTTTTCATTGCTGATGAGCTGAAGTAGAAACTGTAGCTGACAGATATATTTCCCTTAACAAGGTGTTAAACCATTTCTTTTAGAATGATGATTCCTTCACAAAACCAATTTCCAGGCTCCCAGCCCAAGATCCATGAAAGTTCTATTTTTGTGATTCAATTTCTTTTGGGCTTGCAACTTTCCTAGAGCTTTGTAAAACCAGTTTTACTGGAAAGATTTCGTGCTCCTACCAGGAAAGGAAGACATTTCAATGCAATCATTAATTTTCAGTAGTACCAGCAGTTAAAATATTGTGAGATTAACACACTACCACAACATTTACAGTGTGACATTGTTTTTCAAGCAAAAATTTACACTGATTTGGCTTTTTTAATTATTTCAATCAGAACCTAAGTTACTGTAAATAAAACATTAATCGATTTTATAAATACAGAATTTTAAAATTTTCCCTCCCATTTTATCAACATTTAAAGTTATTTTTACAGTTCAAACAATTTTTTTTTTTTTTTTTAGTCTAAACACATTCGGCCCCAAACAACTATAGGACATAGCTCTTCTGTAGAGTTTTACTCATCTTTGCCAGCACTGTGCTTCCCTCCAGTGATGGAGAACATGGTCCGTTCTTTCTTGCTGTTGTATATATGCATTAAGTGAAATTATACTGCTTTTATGACCTATTTTTAAAACATTTTAAATTATTTACTGTTGTGTTTATAAAATTGTGAGTAACAGGGCACACATTTCAAAAGGAGATGAAGAGTAAACAGGCTTGTTAGTATATAATTACTGTACATGAGTTTCTGGTTAGTTGTTTCTATTTCACAAGCAAATAGGATGCACTTGAAAGCTTCAGCATCTATTCATCTCCAATACTGGCACAGCAGATTAATACCTTCAAGGAGGGGCAGAAATGTCAAGTCCAGTAATGAATTTTCACTACAATATGGTGAAAGAGGAAAACAGTGTTTATGGATTGCTTTCTCCAACTGGTACTGTTTATTCTGCAGAATAACACTTTAAAAGCATATTGACAAAATGTTTCTCTTCTCACTGAAGAGCCTGTATTTTTATGTTGGATGCTTATTATATTTGTGTATTTAGTTTGATTTAGCAAGTCTACACAGCAAATTACAGTGAAAAAGGGGCAGAAGTGAGGGTAAGGGTACACTGCAGAAAACAGTCTCATCCTCTAAAAATGGTTTGTCCAAACCACGGTTCCCAGCTTGAGTCTTCTCTTAGGTGTCTAGTTGCTCAGCTCTTGCAGTTTTGCACTCTGGCTGCCACTCTCTGGAGCAAGAGCTGCTGTCTCTGAGCTGGCAGGACATGAAGCAAGTGCAGACCAAGACTTGGGGAGCTGCTATGCCATGATGCTGCACACTACTTGGGCACAGTGCTGCACCCAGAGTTCGGCTCTTGCAGCCCCCAGCCAAGGTGCAGCACGGGCAGTGCTCAAAGAGCCCAGAGCCTGAGCCCAGGGATGTGCCCTGCCATCCTCTGGCTGCAGGGATCCTGCTCTTGATCCATGCTCCTACACCAATGGTCAGCTACCAAAGCAGCAGCAAGTACAAAAACCAGAGGATGGATGTATTTAGAAGAGGTGAGCATCAGTCAACCCCTTGTCAGGAATGACAGAAAGCATCAGACAGGTCCCTCCATGCTCTGCAAGGTACAGCTCCTGCATCTACCAGCTCAGCAAATGAGCCATCATCTCTGAGGGCGCCAGCAGAGACATAAGATTCAAGCCCAACAAAGACACTCTGAATCCAGAATGAGTTTTTTTCTCGGAGGGAGTAAAAAACTCATTGCTTTTGCAATGCACAGCCTACATTATCCTGCCTAAATTTGAGATTTGGATAAACAGTTGCCAAATCAGCCATCTAGGTTTTGATCATGAAAGTGTGCTGAAGAAACAGAGCAAAGAAATTTAATCTTTTGAAGTCCTCATCACATTAGATTAATTTAGCAGGCCAAGCTTCAAGTCTGTTTGTATTATCACAAAGTGTTTGATTGACTTTGACATTAGAGTAAAATAGATGGATATTAATGAAAGGATACAGATAAGGAGCTAGAGAGACAGATTCTGGGATCAGATTGTTAATGCTTTTACGCTCACACTTGTCTATATATAAAAAATTGCTTTTGCAAACATCAGAATGTTCATTACACTATTCAGAAACAGAGTTTTACTGTGACAATCTGCTGAAAACTGCCTCTGTGATGGAAATCAGTCACTTATTTTGCTGGATTGTTCATAAAACTGACAGGCAGGCTCTGACTGAATCTGAGAAGCCTGCACCTGGTCAGAAGACTGTGAGATCTGACAACAGTCTCTCTGTTGCTAATAATTATGCACCAGTTTAATCACCAACCTCATGCTTAGCAAATTGAAAGCATACAACTGAGTAAATGATGAAGCTATAGGTATTTAAATCATACAGCAGTTTTTGTTCCATTGGCATGGTGATGAGTTGCTCTTTTTTTCTAAATTCTAGATGATGCTGACAGTGTTGAAAACTGAGGTTAGAAATTACAGCAGAAGAATCTGACTTGTGACTTGTAAAATATGTCATTGTGCCCTGAACCAAATATAGATTGTTCATCACTTAAATCCACAGCTCAAAACACCTGCAATGCACATAAAATTAAATCTCACTTTGTTCTTTCCTATGCACAGTGGTCACTACTTTGATTCCTATTTTGCATTCAAATTAGTTCAGCTGAGAAACACAGAGCATGGATGCAAGTTTGATTAAATCGTTAGTAAGTTTTCCCAGATCAATTTTAATCTATTACTCTTCAGAAAGAATTAGGAGAGATCTCTGTGGGAGGATAAAAGGTATTTTCAGGCATAAATCTCATATATTGTCAGATGTGTGTGTGTTGTGTGTTCTGGTTTGGTTTTATTTTTGCTTTCACCCACAGGGGCAATGCACTATTATTTCTTTTAAAACTTTATGTTCTTGGAACCATGTTATTCCCTCACAGCAAACTGTCTTCACTATTTCCATGTCTTTCATTTGACTGGCCTTTGGTACTGAAAAATAGTCACAGGGAAAACTTAGACAAGTACACTGAAAGTTTAAGGGATCTAACGTCAACCTTAGTGTTGACTAACTCTAGCAAGTGTCCAAGCTCCATTTCCCAGTGGCTCACAGAGATACCAGAGTGCTCTAGTATTGCATAATGCCCTGGGAACTGCCAGTGCAATTCCCATGACTGTAAAATGCTGCTAAGAGAGGCTGCCCTGAATTTGAACTGCGCCCTTCCTTTGAATGTCATGCACCTGGTACTTCTTGAGTTCTGTTGGTTTAAGGGGGATTTAGCAGCTTCCAGGAAGGAAGAGGGAGAGGAAGGGGAGACATGAGACCTCCCATGTATATTCACTGCTCCTGGAAATGATGGGGGGATACCTGAGCCAGGCTCTTCCTGCACCAGACAAGGGAGAAACAAGGAATACCATGCAACATCTGCTGTCAGAACAGGCTAAATGTAGTCATAGTCTCAACTCTCCCACCCCACCAAACACACATAACTGCAATCAGCAGCAGCAAGACAGGCTCTGCTCCAGGCTGTGACAAGCTGGACAACATTTTAATCTAATAATGTATCAAGTTGCTTCGTTTTCCTGCCTCTAAGACTGTCACATGTACAGAACTGGGGCTACATCACACATCCAGAGAGCTGGGGCTGTTTGACACATGACAAACAGACATTTTGAAGTTTAGATAAGCTAAAATATGCGTGCCAGATGAGACTTGCTTTTTTCATCTTAGGTCTTCACAGTACACAAAATAAAAACCTAAAATGAATGAGATTAAAATACTGCTGTATCATATGATAAATGTCTTTTGCCTGAAGTTTGCCTGAAGGCATCCTACTGAATTGCCTTCTGGCTGACTACCCAACTCTGAAGAGCTACTGGGCACAGAGAGCAGCAGAAATCCATTACTTACATAAAATTATTCTTATTCTTTTGGAAAAATGTGTTTCCCAGGGAAAAGTAGGTAGAAAATGGCTGGAGATTTCCAGAGCATCATGTCAGAGAGCCAGAGACCTGCTTACATGCAAGAGCCCAAACTGAGCTAGAAGGATGCACCACTGCCACATGTCAGAAGGACACAGGGATGCAGTGCTGCCCAGGCACTCAGGAAATGAGGAACAACACTCGAATGCCTCCTATCTCTCAGTATTTTCAGAGATGTATACTTATCAATACTTTAAGCATAATGTCTTTATGGCACAGAGATACATTTGATTGCATTTTTTCTGTTCTTTTATGTCTTTACCAGCGAGGTTAAAGCACCAGCACAGAGACTCCCCAGCCTAGAAAATTCCCTGGGTGTGTGCCTGGAGTGATGGCGGTGAACACTGTAGGGTTCTGGGGCAGGAGTCGCAGAGAAATCTCTCCTGAGGAAGAAGTCAGTGGTGGGTGATTCTCTCCTGGTCTTAGGGTGCCTGATTAATAGGCAGAGATTGATAAAAAATCCTGCTGTTTTAGTGCTAGAAATAGAAGTTAGAGTAAGTAGGCTTCTCTGTTGTGGAAACACGGGAAACCTAGAAACCAGTCGCACCAAGAGGTGACTATTCAGAAGGGCTGTGGACAATTTTTTACCCCACATCTGCAATGAAGAGAAAGATTATGATGTTGCACTAAACTGCTAGTGATTATTTTCCATCTGATTCGTCCTTGTTAGCCACATCATCTGCCACAATATAAATATATCAGAATCGAAGAGGACTAAGAGGTGTTTAACCCCAGTCTAGTAAATACACCTTTTTAGAACATGGGCAAGACCCAGTGGATTTTTCAGTATTCACTGTATTCCATCTTATTAAAATCTTCATCTTCATTTAGGGGAAAATACTGAAGGTTTGGGAAAATCAAAAGAGTTCACAGAGTACATTCTTCTAAAAAACTTCACAGGCATGGTCAGCATGAGGTTTTTATAAATGTGTAATTACGTACCAAATTTAATTATTGTTATCATAATTATAATTATTTAGGATAAGTTTCTTTAAAGGTATGCTTTTGTTTTAAAATAAGGCTGCTTTCAGCCCTCTGCACTTCTATTTGAAAGTTGTTATTAAATGGCCAAATTAAGTGGAGCAGTAAGTGTTAAAGACTTGCTGTTCTATTAATTATATTGCAGTATGTAACATTTCTGCACAGGGACCTTCTTCTAATATCTCCTAACCCACTACCTCATGAATTTTAATTATGTGTGGCAAAAGAAAAGCCCACACCATTAAGACCATAAAAGATGTATTGTATTAGCCCCCCCCTTGCAATTGCCACCATAAAACAGGACCTTGGAAAAGCAACAATTCCTCCCTCCCACTCCAATTAATTAAACTATCAGTACCTCCAGAATTATTCTGTTATCATCTGGTGATAGATGATAGCAAGAAAAGACAACAGAACAGCTGGGTGTGCATGTGAGAGGTGTCACAGGCAGCACTGCCCTTAATTATGTTAAGGGCAATTATGTCAAATAATATCTGGACACTTCCTTTGGCAAAAAAAGAAATGAGGAGGGATTTACTGAAAACTTAAATAAGAGCAAATCTGGGATATATATGAAAACAGGTTAACAACACATTGAAATTATGCTTTCAGTTTAAGAAAACCCTTTCAAAAAAGCTGTACTAAGCATCAAAACAAAATAATGCATTTTTTCCTGTAGGGCATTTACAGGGACTACAGCATATGATGGAAAAACCTCGCAAGAATGGAGAGTCCTTTCACTTTTCATCCACAACAGTGTTTCTCTTTGAATTTTAATGTCAATTATTTTATAATGTCAATGACCTTGTCCTCTTACACATTTATGTATGTGTCTATTATACATATTATATATATACCTTTAACAATTTCTGTGAATGAACCAAGAACAGACGTGAGGGGAGAACATGTGGGGTTCTTTTAAAACAGCAGTATCTCCTACAAGCTTTGCTCTGCCTCTTCTAAGGTTGTCTGTAACTATATTTTTACATATTACCCACAAAGCATTATGGCCTTCCCTCCTGGGGACGCTGCAGAGCTTTGTGACTAGCTTTGTGAGCTAGCCAAGGTGAATCCCTACTTCTAGGCTCTGTTTTCCCCAGTTTTATTCAGTCATGTTAAGGACACGCTGTGTCCAAAGGACAAGAGCTTAAGCATGATCAACATCATCACATGCAGCTGCAGCATGCTGCAGCATCAGCATCTCATAGATGGAAAATTAAACTTGGCTCCTCAAACTAGCCCAGAGTTATTTTATAAATACACTTTGGAATTTTAAAAATTGTTTGTCCTAGTATACCTGCTGACAGGTGTACTAGCACAGCAAAGACATGTCTTTTGAACTCTTACCCCTGACACATGCTTATGGAAGAAACACCTCCAGAACTGGCAACCAACAGAGAGCTCAGTTCTGCCTTCCAGCCTTCTCTCACTTGTCATCAGTTTAGCAGTGCATTGCTTTATATGATGATAATCAGACTGCTGCCTCTTGTACCGGGAAAGGAAGCAGGGGTCGTGAGGAGCCTGAGAAGAGCAGACTATCTCATCTGTAGGTATGGACAGACAAAGAGGCCACCCAGCAGGTAAATCAGGTAAATCAGTTATCAGAACAGTTGAGGAGAGCTTGTCTTTGCAAGCCAAATGTTTCACAGAAGGTGCTCTGTGGGCAAGCTACATCTGAGACTTCTAAAAGGGTTTTAGACCTAAAATCTGTTGCATTTCTACTCATAATGGAAGTACAATGTTTTAAACTAATAGTTCCATTTTGCAGTTCACATGAATTAAGTGTATTCAAGTTCCAGATAATTAATTGCATGGCATATTATAACCTCTTCAAAAGAGGTATGTAGTAGATTTGCAGCCTGGGTGTTTAATGGATTAATGCTTAATGACACATTACTAACCTTGGCTTGGTTAAAGTTCATTGATTTAGTGTTTAATGAGACGAATGAGAAAAGGGCAACATGGAGCTCACATGGGTAGGTTTATAGAGAGATAATATACAGAATTGCAAAAAATAAAAAAGAAATTCTACCCTACAATTATGACAATTACTAAAAAAGGGAGAGAGAAAGTCAGTCATCCTTGCAGTGAAACAAATGTTGGAAACCAGCACTTTGAAGTGACGTAATGAATGTTCATTATATTAATCCATCTTTTAAAAGGTCTAAAGCATTACCATTTTGAAAATGAAAGTGTGTAAAGACAAGCCCTACTTTTACATACCTGGAAGTACAAGGCTCTGAATAAAATCTCATCTGAAGCATCAATACTGTTTGCTGTGCAATTACACGGTGCTGCACAGAGCTGGTGAGCAGAAGTCCCCCCAAGACACTTTTACTCCAAAACTGGGTAATAGGACTCCTAATGAAATTCAGCCCAGGGGGTTAAACATCTACCCATAAGTGACAGCTATTATTTACAGCATGCCATAGGATCTGAAAGTAAGGTCTTAATGGTCTTACATAGCTAAGAAATAAGTGCCATTCCAAGAGCTCAGAATCAAAAATACTATGACCATATTTAAATAAAGGCAAAGTTAAATGAGGCTGTAGCATATCAAACTGGACTTTAAATCTCCCCAGCTCAAGTTCAATGTCATAGCAGTACATACATCTTTTCACAGGAAGGAAAAAGGTGCCCAGCTGGAGAAACACAGAGGATGTGCAGATATTCAGCTCCAATCTGGCAGCATTTTTTCAAAGCATGATTAACATTGAGAGGTTTGCTTGATGGGGAATACAGTGTTCAGCACTTTGTAAGTTCCAGTATGCAACTACTTCTTTGAAAAAAAACAAAAAATAAGGACCAAAAAAATCAACAAGTTGTAGGACTTCGCCATTTGCAAGGTGAGTTAATGGATGAAACTTTCCATTTGTAGATTTAAGTGTGATTGAAGGAAAAATTTGATAATGTCCTGAGGAAATCATCTTCTTGTCTTAGTGAAGGGCTAAAACTCTCCTTTTTGAGCAACTCCATGAAACTTTGATTAAAAATAAATAGGATATTTGGAGAAAATATTTTATAGTTAGTTATAGTTATTAGTTACAGCTAGTTATAGTTAGTTATAGTTATAACAGCATTTATATTCACAGAAAAAATTATGTTGGAAAATATCTCTGAGACCATCAAGTTCAGCCTATGACCAAACACCACCATGCCAACCAGACCATGGAACTGAGTGCCACATCCAGTCTTTCCTTAAACACCTTCAGGGAATTTAAAACCACCTCCCTGGGCAGCCCATTCCAATGCCAAATCACTCTTTTTGTGAAGAAATTCTTCCTGATGTCCAACCCAAACCTCTCCTGGTGCAATTCTAGACTGTGTCCTCTCCTCCTGTCTCTGGTTGCCTGGGAGAAGAGGCCAACCCTCATCTGGCTCCAGCGTCCTTCCAGGGTGTTGTAGAGAGTGATAAGGTTCTCCCCTTGAGCCTTCTCTTCTCCAGGCAGAACAACCCCAGCTCCCGCAGCCACCTCCACAGGGTTTGTGTTCCCAACCCTTCACCAGCCTTGTTGTCCTTCTCTGGACACATTCCAGCAGGTCAACATCCTTCCTAAACGGAGGGGCCATAACTGCAGGCAGCACTCGAGTTGATGCCTAACCAGTGCCGAGTGCAAGGGAGGAATGCCCTCCCTGCTCCTGCTGGCCACACTGCTCCTGATAGAGGCCAGGATAACATTGGCCAAGGTTTTGCATTCCCAGCTTCTCTCTTTAAATGCAAAATGTGAGAGTGGTGCTTACTGTCAGCACAGGAGGAGCCAGTAGTTCTTAGATCAAACATTCAGACGAAGCATTTCCTTTGGAATGCATGAATTTTCCAGCAGGCTACAAACTCAGTAAAGTGTGTCTGGAGCCAGGATGTGACAGGATCAGAACATCAGCATGATTGATTTTGCAGTGTACGTATCTCGCAGGCAGAACCAAGCCAGGTGACAAATAGGAAATGCTTTACATATTTCCCTACCTGCAGATTATGCTCCAGGTCCAGTCTGTCAGTCCTTTCTCATGACAAGTTCTGTAGGAATTCAACAATTTACCTGCAGAGTGCACAACTGGAGTTACTAATAGCATCAGTAAAAATAAGAATTATATAAACCTCACAATTTTAATTTTTAACTGCCTTCCTAAACACCAGTTAATGTCCACCGAAAGAAACTGTGCTTCCTCCCCGTTGTTAGGCTCCAGAAAGACTCACTCTGGCAACACTAATCCTAGGCAGGGCAATGTTCTTTCCCTTACAGACTTCTGCCACAGTCAGTTGAAAAACCTGCAAGGTTTGCAACAGTGGCCCAGAAAAAAACTTGCTTCTCATATGTCCCATAGTAGGCAACTGTCTGATCATAACCTGAAATAACAGCATAGGATCATGGAGCACGCCAAACCCCAAGTGCCAAACATTAAATATGCAAGCAGGCATTGTTAGGCATAAAACAATGCTGGCTTCAGTAGAAAGAATTGCAAAAAACAAATATTCCTAAATATGAGGTAAATTGGGTTGCCGAGTAATTATCACTAAATGTTCATAGTGCCACTAAATCTATCTGTGAAACAAGAAGAGACTTGCAATTTTTAAAAAATGTACATGCTAGTAAAAACAAAAAACTAATTTTAAGATCTTTTCCAGACTGTAAGCCTTTTTTTAAAAAATTAGATAATCTGGCTTCTTTGACTGTTTGAGTGATAAATTTAATAAATTAAAATCTCACCAGACATAAAACAAAAAAACCCTACAAACTCTGCTACTGTTTTATTAAGGCATGATGCTGTGTTTTGATGTAACAATTAATAAAAATATACAAACCATTCTCTTTGCATATTTATTTCGAAAAAAAATTGTTGTATTTTCAGATGCAAGCAAAGAGGTGTCTATGGTTGTTCAAAATAATTAGAGTTTGAATGAATTTTAAAATTCATTGGGTTAGAAGGGTTTGATGCATAGGGAATGACAGCCGATTTTGAGGTGAAGTTTAATTTTTTTTTTGGAAGTACTTCACTTAACAGATAAAAGACTCCGAGCCTGTCTTGAAATATGCATCCTATTTGGATAGAATAGAGACATCATCTTATAAGAATCTAGTTAGGATACTTTCTCATTTTAGCAGTATTTGCAACTCTCTCAATAAATTCTCTCCTATATTACATGGAGCAAACAACTCTCTCTTACTGAACTGGTGACATTGGTTCATGTGAGCAGCCTCAGCTCCTGCAAAGGCAACATCTGATTTTTACCAGAAAACACTCAATCCTGCCTTGACATGAAAAAAAAAAAACCTGTCTGAAGGTGAAGAAGTAACCTGCAAGTTCTCCCTGGGACAAAATAAGGCAGAACATTTCATTTCTGTCAGACTGTTCAGCTCGTTAGTCCTACTACACATAGAGATCTCACTTAAGGTTTATGAAGCAAGAACAGCATGTCAAGAGGGACAGAAACCTCCCAGTACACAATCCTTCACTTCCACATGGACTATTAATGAATCACAGAACTGCTTGGGTTGGAAGGGACCTTTGAAAAACATTTATTCCAATCCCAAAGGAAGGGTCATTCAAAGCAAGTATCTGTAAAAACAGGACAGCACAGAAATTCTTTCCGAATCTCCATTACCAGTGCAATAGTACTTTCAAATTAATTTCTCATCAAAGCAAACTGAATACAGAAAATTGGTCACACTTGAGATCTTCAGCATCATGTTGACCATTTATCTGTCTGTGGCTTCAAAAGCAAAGATCCTGTACTGCTCTTTAGGTGAGGAGTTCAGGTTTAATTTAAAATTATGAGGTTTAATTCAAATGCCAGGATTAATGTTGCAGCCTGTAGAAGTTGAGGAAAAGCAAACTATTACCACTTGTATCACCCCAGCGTGCAGAGAGCCTGCCCTCAACAGAGTCCCGTTGTGCTGGGTGCATCCCATCTTTGCATGCACAGCCTGAGCCATCCACCACAAAGCCATTTCTGAAGGAACCTGCCAGCAGTGCCTGAGGGATTTTGAAGCCCAGGCAGGAGCAGTGCCCCATACTCTGCATTTTTGTGACAACTCCTTTCTACAGGGTGCCAAAAGAGTGTGAGAAAGCAGCACCTTTTCACAGCTGTCCTCACCTGCAGAACAGTTTGAGTGAAGAGCAGATCACCACATTCTTCCAGGGGGTGTTTGAGCCCACCACCACACAGTCAGTGACAACAGCGTTACAGCACCTCAGCTGAGCAGTGCCTATTAAAGGCAGAGACAATACTTCACACAGGACCTGGGAAGAAAACTGGGATCACAGCAGCAGAAAACAATAGTCCAGCTGAGCTGCTTCTTGCTCTCTTGATAGCAGATGCTACAATGCCCCCAAGGATCAATCTCACTTTCAAGGAGTACATCCTTAATTGACTTCAGGAAATTCAGAGGATTCCTGTGACAGGAATTCAGTACAGCTTTCAGCCCAGTGAGCCGATGGGGCTTGAGCTGTTAAATATGGCTGGCAGTAATCCTCATTTTCAAGGGACAAATTTTTAGTGTTTGCATCTTTATTTATTACTTTAGTTCCTAAGGAACTTAAAAGCCCTTTTTTGCAGCCAATTTCTTATTCAGATTTAAGATTGGCTCTTATTTCATGACTGTTGTTTCTTTTGAATTGCTGTCCACAATTTTACGTTTTGCTTTTTTTTCCTTACATGGTTACCATTTAGATCTTATCATTCACGTGGGTAATTGAGATCATAGATCTGTCCTATCTTTTTCCAAAATTAATCTTCATCTACCATAAACTTTAAATGTCACTGTGATGCCCAAATCACTCAGTCCTGGTTAGGTCTCTAGGATTCCTCACATCTTTTTGTAAATTCTACCTAAATAACATTATACCCTCCTCAAAATAATGATGCATGATAATTTATGCTCTCTTGAATTGCAGGAATACAAGGCATCAGCTTTAGTACAGACTGTTGAAGCTTTGCTCATTCTCGCTTGTTGGGAAGCTGAAGTGGTTTTGTATTTAGTCCAGTTCTTTTACTTTTGCTGAGTATCTCCAGTTGAGATCCAATGACCACCCCAAGCATGGCCCTGTTGGGTGACAGCAGACTACAGGCAGGGCAGGATGCCCACGGCACCATGGAACTCTGCACAGAGCCTCCTGCATGCTGCAAATACCTGCCATTTGGGATAGCTGTTAAACTCAAAAACTCCATTTTCGTTTTATTGTGACCTGCTTTCATTTCAAGAGAGAATTCTACCAGTGAGTTAGTTGTAAATTATCAACCTGTACCCCAAAATGCTGTTTTGCAAACCCCTGGCATTGTCCAGCACTTTGGAGTAACTTCTTCCCTCTCTGTTTGAAAGAGTATTTTTTCCTGTAGAAATGGACACTGATAAAGAGCTAAGGTGAAGAGTTCTTCAAAGAACAGTGTTTCAATGTTGGAAATAATTGGCAGTAAGTTGTATACACTCAAGCATGCTGTCAGGTGTGAGTCCAAAGACAGCAGCCTTTCTTCTCTAGCCCATTGATGGTCCTCATCCCACAGAACCATTTTTCTTTTGGGTTTGATTATCCTTGTACAAAGAGAAAAATTTCTTCTCTTTTTTGCCCCGTTTTTTTTTTATGGAAAGCTGAATTTACAAGAAATTTAACTCTATGTTTCTGAGAACACGTTGTTTTGAATGTTAGATCTTCCTTTGTTTTTAGCATCAATAAAGGTCAGCCACTCTGTTCTGTCATCGACAAGCTCTAGTTCCATTTGTCTAATACATTCCACTTAGCATCACATACAACAATCAGACATATTCTTAATACTAGGAAGTTGCAGAAGAACAAAAGGCATGTGTGTGCTATCCAAGATTTCCTTGGAATGAATTACACTGGTTGAATTATTCGGAATTATTCAGGAAAAGAAATTGTTTACTATTCTATCATAACAGATGCTCCAGACAAAGAAAAGAGGAAGCTGTTGCAGCCTCTGACTGAGCCATAGCTTTTCACAGCTGAACATGGTTGTGCAAATTAGCTGGTAAAGTTTATGGAAGAACCCAGAAAGAAGCAATTAGAATTACAGTGCTGGTTTGAGAGTATGTAGTTTGTAATCAACCAAAATTGTGCAGTTTTCCATATTCTTTGCTGATAATGCAAATGTAACCTTTGAAGGAAACTGCTCTGTAGCACATCCTGAAAGCAAGAAAAAAACCCATAAGTCCAAGCAAATACCTTTGAGGACAATAGGTCTTAGTCAAGTCATTTATGGCCATTGCACAGATTATGAGCAGACTCTACAAAATGCGTGGTTTTGTCATTGGCACAAGTTACAGGGCAGAACAAGATCCTGCGAAAAAAACAAGAACCATGAAATAACCTGGAATGGCTTTGGACAGGGGACCAAAGAACCCTAGAAAAAGACTACAGTCTGCAGTTCTGAGTTTAGAGAGGACTCAAGGGGGACAACAGCTTTCAAAAATGTGAAAGAATTCCAGTAAAGAGGAATACTACAAATACCCCAGAACTGCTTAGATGAGAGAGAGCAATGAACTTGAAATGCAAGTAGAGGACATCCTCTATGCCAACAAAGTGCCATGGAGTAAGGGAATGTGAAAACCTTGTGTTGCACCAGATTAGGGGAAGAAAAATCATCAGTGAGCTTGTCTGATTTCCGCCCTATTGAAAAAGTGAAGTTCTTTTTGAATTTTGGCTTTGTGCAGTACCTTTGTTGAAATTCAAGATGGAAAGTGTTGACATCTTCCTAGGCCGTGTCTTGGAAGACAAAGATGATATTTCAGGATAGTTTTCAGTATTTTCTAATAGTTAGGCTGTGCTTCCTTTTACATACACTGAAGATTTAGTCCTTGCTCTGATGTTACACTGACACAAAACAAGCAAGAAGCTTCCCATCAGAGGAAGCATTCCCACTCTTCAACCTCTTATCCTTGGCCACATTCTTCTGGCACTTTTCTTGTGTAAAATCAGCTGATTACAAGATCCAGTACAAGGCAAAAAGAGTGAATGGATGGATGGTTGGTGGTGACATGGTTAGTGGAACAACCCTCTGGTATCATCTCGGGGTGTCATGGAACTACACACAACATGACACGGCATCTCAGTGTCAGCTGGTATTACTGCAGGGTTACCCATTTGCAAAGCTGTCCAGGACTAATGAAGTTCACAATCTGCCTGTGAAAATATGCTGCAAAATTTGGATGCTAGAAGTTTCTAGAAGTACAATGCAAGTTGTGCAGCAAACTGGCTAGGATTTCCAAGTAACTCCAATGGGGAAAAAGCGTATGGAAATCCTGAACTGAGTCAGAGAAGTCTTTACTGTATTGTTTTAGATGCATTTGACCTCTGCCACCTCCAGAGCTCATTCTGAAGCAACCAACATTTCATTCTTAATAGTTTAATCACAGGGATGAGGCCAGGCTGAAGTAATGCTGTCGCCTGCTTTGAAACCAGCACAATCTATTAGTAATCCTTATACAAAAGTATTTTGTTTTTCCATACAAAATAGCTTTCCAGGTCATCAAAATAATCATCAGAGTTTTTCAAGACTCTGCCTTACAACATGCAGGAGTTCCCTTTGCTTTATCATAAATTAGTATAATTCAAATTCCCATCCTATTTATTGAAGGGACAGATTGTACCATAATACTGATCTGTCCTCCTAAGATTTAGGGACTTTTTTTTGGTGGGGTTTTTTGTTTGTTTGGTTTTGACTGGGTTTTTTGTTTGGGGTTTGTTTTTGGTATGTTTTTTTTCAATATGGCTGTTCTAAACTTCATTTTCTGAGGTTTTTTTATGTCCTATTTATTAATTTTAGAAGGTTTGCTCAGTTGCCCAGAATACCCCTTGGAAACTTATAAAGGGATGTGAACATTCAGCTACATCATATGGCACAGAGATACAAAGTCCCTGAAGCAAATTAAGCACAAATAATTGCTGTCCTTTTTGCAGTCATTTTGCAAGCTTTTTCTTCTCTGTCTCTTGATATATGGTATTGGATGCAACAGAATTTCTTTGGATGAAGAAGGATAAACCTCAAACACATAATAATGAAAATACATTAAGATGTTGCACACCATTAGTATGTGTCATTGCTTCAGCAAATAAAGAATATTTGCTATTGAAGTATATTGCCAATACATGCTCTGAAAAACTGGCTGGTCAGTGAATATTTTTTCTTATTTTTGAGATACCTTCATTATAAGAGTATAAAGACAAGTTGCAATAGGCAGCATATAACCACAGCTATATGACCTGGATCAGAGAAATATCCATAAATGAAATTTTTCTGTAGCTTGGGTCTCCAAAGATCAGAAACACAGCAGCATAAACAGCAAAGATTAAGATGGCAAATTGTAAGCCCTTTATATTCATATCTAATTTTGCTCATTATAGCCTATAATATAGACACACCCTGAGAAGCACAAGTATTGTTTATTGGGAAAGATTTAAGACAATTCCTGGGATATTCTCTCTCATTCTTGCACTGGCTATGAAAGAAAGTGAAAATTATAGAATATGTCCACGAATTAAAATTAAAGTAGTTCAACCACTTTCAGAGGCAGGCTGATGCTGCCTGCTACACCTCTCCCCAGGACAGGTGTGTACTCTGGAAAAGTCTTTTGGTAGCATCTCTCTTGTACTTTCAATTAAAACAGAAACCTCACCCACATTTCAGACAAGCCTGCTCCTGTTTAGGGTGCCTGGACATTAAGGTATCAAATTCCAGTAAGGGGACCAGTCATGTCCTTCCCCATGATACTTAAGCTCTCTTAGTTAACATACCTATTGAGCTCACTCTACACATCTCTTATTCTCTGCTTGGCTTCTTCCATTACGGCCTGCAGAAAACAGCATTAAAAATGTCATAAATCATGCATCTTGGGAAACAATAATTTTGTAATCACTTAACTGCATTTGTAACATTGATTTTCCTGAGAGTTTAATTTAAAAGCTAAACGTGACACAACAGATGGCAAAATTGGATTTAGATGCTTAAATTGAATAAAGGCAACCGAATGCCCCCACCATATTTCATTCATAAACATTAGTTGGTTTTGGGTGACCCCATCACACTGACAACACAGGGAGATTTGTTTGAATTGTCTTCTACATCACTTGATATTCAGCATAAAGCAATAGAAATGGAAATTAAAATTTTAGATACTTTAAAGCTGAATTAAAGAAATTAGCACTGTTGCATAAATACTTATTTATGAAAAAATATTGTTAGAAATTATGTAAAATATGAATTTGTCTTAGAAATCTTGGACCACAATGTTCATTACATGGTTATCTCCAGGTTGGAGAGTGGAAAACTTTAAAAGCATGTAATTTAACAATACAAGCAGACCTTTGAGTTTCATTACAAAACATCCAAAGGAAACACCCTAAGAGACATGGGGATTCTGCTGAAGGAGTGGGTGAAGCTAAATTGGGACACAGGAAACTCGGACGCAAGTTTTGACCAGAATGGAGGTTTAACCTTTTCCTCTTTTGTTTGAGACCTGCAGTTCCCAAGCAAGGAGGTGAACCCACATCATGGCAGGTACACAAGGAGCAATCAGTGGTGCCAGTGACTCGGGAGGAAGGCAGGCTCAAGAGACAGATTTTATCACACAGCTTCTCCAACTCCATCCTCCCCCAGCCAGGGCAGGCCCAGCACTGCCATGGGAGGCACACAGCATTCCAGGAGCTCCTTAGGATGCCCATTCCTGGGTGCTGTAAGTGGTGTTAGCACCAGGCACATGCTGGGAAATTTATGCTAGGATTAGGATTTTTCCATTGAATCATATGCATAATATCACAAGGGAAGTTCACTAGGAAATATGGATATGGTGACCTGTGAGGCAAACTCTGCATTGGCATAACTGTTTTATTGGCATAGCATGCTTATTTGCATCTTGACAAACTTTCTATTTGGTCTCACAAAGCCCCCAGTGAGTAAAGGAATAAGAAAAGAGAACCTCTCAGTATCCCGTGAGGCAGAGTCACTGCTCACATCAACAATCTTCATGTCATGACAGGAGGAGCATCCACAACTCCTGCACTCCACAGCTCATCACTTATGCTGTCCCATAGTCCAGACAGATGGACAGAGGTCAGGAAACCTAAGAATGAAAAAAGGAGTGCTGATGGCCAGGTACCTGGATTGCCACCATCAAGCATCAAGCACTCCTGGCCTGAGTATTTCACTCATTACAGCATTCAGAAACCTTTTGCACTGGTTCCTTATTCTCACATGTGGGAAAGAAGAGCAGCAATAGGCATATTAACAAAAAGTCTGAGGATATAGGTAACACAACATTATGTCTTCCCATTATATAACCACAGCCTCACTGAGAAATGGGCACTAAATAGGTAGAGTACATGCAATTCAATCCTGTAATTGTACAGGGCTATTTCCACAAGAGGTGCCAGTTCATGTGAAGCTTGAGAAAATTCATTAGCAAAGCAATGGGAACTTACTTCACCTTAAGGAAACCTTCACTTTGGAAGTGAGCAGAGAAAGCAGAAAGGACCAGGCCTTCAACACCTGAAAATGTTCTACTGAGACAGAAACTGTGACAGAAACAAAAACATATTTCGTAATATAAGATCTGCAAAAAAAAAAAATATATGCACTTCAGAATCTGTTGGTCTAAGCATGAGGTTTTTACCTGTGGCTTTCTCTATGCTTCCCTTTCCCCTCCTTCTCTGCTGTAGATCATGTGCAGATTGCTGTGAAATAGATCCATGAAGAGGAAATTTAGGGGCCAGCATAAAGAATAAAAGGGGACACAAAATTATGATGATGTCCTACTAAACCATCCAGAGAGGTCGAAGTGAAAAGAACAACTTAATCCTTTGAGCCTGCTTGTAACTGCAGGAAGCTCCATTAACTCCTGATGGCTCATCGTAAAACATTAGCTCTTGCCCTGTGGGATGGATGCAGAGCTGGCTTCTGCCAGGAGAGACAACAGCCACTCTGTGATAACAACCACTGTGCAACAGCCACAGCGCTGCCTCTGGGTCACAGAGATGCTCAAATTTATCAGCAGAATTTACAGTCACCTGGGAGTGCACCAGTTGCAGAGCCTGCCACGAAAGCCAGAGTTAATATAAAAGATCTGTCACAAACTGCAAAACACCCTGTCCCTTGCAAGAATTAATCTCAGACTATTCACACATGCAGGATATGGCATCATTACTTATCCTGGGTTTGGAGCTCACAACTGCTGGGACTGGCTGCTAAGGTCTTCATAACTAACTCACCGAGGCCCCTCATTACAAACCCTTTGGTTTAAATTCAAGGCAAAAAAAATGACTGTAACAGCAGCTTTTAGGAAAGGGATCACACAGGCCTCAAGCCTGTAGCTGGGACAGTTCACAACATATGAATAAATAAATTCTTATTCTGAGACAGCTAACTGTCATAAACTAAACTATGAACAAAAAATACACAGGAACAATCACATTCTCAGGTCCCCTAGGTTTTCATAAAACTTCTTCAGGGATTTTTTTGGACCTAAGGTGTTCCAATATTTCAGTTTAAAAACTGAGCACATAAAAATATTTCAGAACAAACTGCACAAACAGGATTCATCTAAATTATATCAATTTGTTATGATGTTGAGCAACAACACTTCCAGAGAAATCTGTGTTACTGAATGTTTGTCACGTTCTATAGGAGATGCAGGTACATTCAGATAATTTTTTTTTGCAACAAGTTCCTTCAAACACATCATCTGTTGCAACCAGGAGAATTCTGGGGCAGCTCTGGCAAATAAAAACCCCTTAAGTACACTATGTCGCAAATGCCTAAACATTGTTATCATGATCACATTTTAATCACCTCTCTGGTATTTTTCCCTCATGACGAAGCTCCAAAATCATGCAAACTGTCTTGCTAGTAGGCCACAAAAGCAAGACAAAATGCTTTTTTATTGGTGAAGTTTAATTGCAAATCCCATGTTGACCAGCCCTGTCTGTCTTCACAGTGGGTTATTTGTCATGTGTCCCCTTTCAAATATTTCCTATTGACAATGGTTTTTTCCCATATATGGGCACAAGAACTGAAACAGCACTTCAGAAATTAAAATTTATTTTAGACCCAAAAATCTGACTGTGCATGAAAAAGAAAAGAGCAAAGGAAGACATCTCTATCTCTAAAGGCTGCTTTAAACATGAAAAGTGTTTGGAGCTTTTTTTGCTGGGTTGTTTTTGTACTGCTTACGTCTCTTCATATTTCTCAGGATGACGACAGTCCCTTTTAGAGATACAATTTGTCTCTCATTGACTGCTGGGCTGGCTGCTAAGGTCTGCATAACTAACTCCCGAAACCTCTCATTACAAAACCTTTGGTTTAAATTTAAGACATCAAAAGAAATTAGTTAGGCAGATGCAAGATAGATGTTAGCTGTAGCTCATGAGAAAAAATATATTTAATAGCCTTAATAGGAATAAAGTTCATTATCTTCTAACCCACAGATGGCTTTGGCACAGAGCATAAAGGGTTGTAACAGGGTTATAACAAACAGTTTCATGTTTTAACTGGATTCAGTAAAGAGAGGGGCTTAGAGAAAAATTCAAGGTAGTTTTAACTTATATATTTATACTGCCTGTATGTTCCCATTACAATAATAAGCAAAATGGATTAGTTGGGCTATAAAGGTTGCTTAAATTACATTTTACAATACAGCATTAATGAAAAATACACATCAGAAATAGGTCAAGTTTGGTTTAGAATTCAAACAACATTAGAAGCAGGGTTTAATTAGATATTTATTATATTTTTTTATTATTATTTAGAAGAAAGCTGGGAGGGATGTGTGCACTTAAATGGGTTAACCACTGGGTTATTAACCACTCTGGCCTTCCACAGCTCCAACCCAGGAATTTCCAGACCCCCACTCCATGTGAGCCCCCCTGTCCTGCAGTGAGGACTCCCCACATGGTGGGGTTCCATGCAACCAAGGCTTCCATGCCCCCAGCACTTCCACACTCTCCTTGGCAGGTAGTCACTGACTCCATCACTTTATGACAACAGGGATGACAAAAATTTTCAAACATCCAATAATTTAGAGCACCTCATTTTCTGGGTGCCAGTAAAGCATTTCAGATTGAGCAGCTAGGACTGGAGGTACCCAGAATTCCTGGATGGTGTTCTGAATGACAGCCTTACATGTCTGGATCAAAATGCTGCATTACTTTTGGGCCCTCTGCCCTCCCTCCTCTTCCCAAGCCCTATCCCCTTGCTTAACAAGGGTTTTACAAAGCAGGTGATTTTTGGTGTTTTGGCAGTCACTGGGCAAGAACCAGCAGCCATGGGAAGAGGTTCTGCCTTGGCTGCTGCTCCTGGGTGCTCCCTGCTGCCTTATCTCAGGGTGGGTGCCAAGATGGAAACACACAGGCATTGCCCCCTACTACTAGTACAAAAGTTATCTCCCACTTGCAGCAAACCTGCACTCACAAATATTAATTTCTCTAATGGCTTATTTCAAGTTACCTATTACTTTGCCTTAGAACAGTTGTTTTCCTTTACTTTCCGTAGAAAAAGCCTCAGGAGCCATGTCTGTTGAGGATTTATGGCTTATATATGCTCTGGCCTATGACACTGGGACAATTATTTTTAGCTTACAGGCATTTCTTGGAAGGTACCTCTCCCCTGAGGACTACATGAAATTTTGTTAAAACAAGGAAGATGTCCTAATGACACAAGGCAATCAACAATACTCCATTACAAGATTAAGGGCACCTTTCTTTTCACTAAGCCTCTTTCAAGTCCTATTGTTCAAAAAAGCCTGCAATAAATTCATATATCTCTCCCACGAGAATTAGTCAACAATTATTCTGCTTCCAAGAGAAATTTATTTTGAGTCAATGTTTTTTAAGTCTATCTGTTCATCAGGCTTACTCATGCATTAAGGATGATTTCCAGTGTTCAACAGCAACTCCTGAAACAAGGAGCAATTAGAAACATCTGATTTCATGATGCATATTCCCTCCAGCAAACTGAGCCACTGTTTCCACAAGAAAAATGCAAAGACTCTCCATCTTCCATGCAGTTATTAAGAGTACAGCAAAAACAGCTAAATTTCAAAAGCTGAAACACAACAATAGCTTGGCTCATGATGAAAGTTTTCAAATGAGTGAATTTAGTTGTACAACAGCAGAATAAACATAAACACTAACTCAGCCCAACCCAATCAGGGAAAAAATGGCCAACAATACAAGCCAGAGCACCCAGCCAAGAGCACAGGTCAGAAAGTCCTCACTTTGCCCTGGCCTTCTTGCCTAAATTCAGGCAAGCTCTGCAATTACTTTGCTTCTGTCCTGCAAGCCCACGACAGTGTCCATCCCACAGACACAGCTTACAAACTCACCAGATAACTTCAGGGTGGTGTGAAATGATGCAAATAGCTGCTGAGTGTTATTTAAGAGTGAACATTAAGAAGTTAATGGCTCCTTTTAGAGGCCCTAAAAGTGTTTGACATTAAAATAGTGAAGTGTTGCACTGCTGCCTGAGCCCAGCCTCTGACCTGCTCTCACAATCTCTGGTCTGAGCATAGCAGAAAAGACAGAAACATCCAGGAGTGTGGGAATCCAAACTGCACCCTCTGACATGGATCTAAACCTAGGAAATGCCCAGGCTTAATGATTGAAAAGCAATTTTCTTGTTTGACCTTCTTCATTTGCAGACAGCAATGGGCTCACCAAGTCGCCTTAGTTTAACTAAGATCAGAGATTAAAGGACAGTTATAAATAGGTTTGATTCAAGAAAATAAGGGTTAAATAGCACTTTCACCTGTGTTCTAGATGGAACTAGTTTAAAAATAAGCAAAACAGGTCTCAAATATATCCATTCTTTATTGGCTAATGGCTTCTGACACTGTAATTTCTTAGACATGGTCTGTAGCTGATAGTTATAAAAGCACAGCTTTCTTAGTCAAACTACACAGCACAGATGAAAGAGAACTGATCTACAAGGCCACAAGAATATTGCATTGCACTTTACATTGAAAGCATAAAGGGTGGCCTGACCAGAAAAAGTGAAACATTAAACAGCATGGCTTGCTGACCCATTTTTTTCTACTTGCTGCAGCCAGGAAAAGGATGCACATGTGGCAAAGGAAGCAATCTCTAGCAGGGGTCTTGGAAGAGCATTTCTTAGAGCTTCAACTTTTGGGCTCTGCCACACAAACAGATGCAGAAATGTTATGGCACAAAGTACATCTACTTCTCCTATTTTCTCCTCCTGGCTTTCTTTAGTAATTTCATTTAATTTCATTTCTGTCTTCTCCAGATGCAGAGAATTGGCCCTGTGGACACACCAAGGCAGGTAATGCTCATAAGTGAACAATCTGTCTTGCAGAAGCATGGATGAGTTTTCTCGAGGGGGAAATGTCAGCATAATTCATCAGCAAGTAAATAAACAGGACTAACAGGCAAGGCCTAAATACAATATGTATTTTCTTCTCATCATCACTAAGAAAATGAGCCAAAGCAAAGTGAAATGAAAGCAGGCAGCAGCCTAGAGTGATAAAATAAATATAATACTTTAAAACAGAGAGAGAGACAAAGAGGAAATTACTTCAGAAGCTGATTTGGAAAGAGTATTATTTTTACAGTGTCCTGAACTGAGATGTGTTCCATCTGAGCACAAGAGTGGAGTATTAAGCTTCCTAAATTTGGTGTCTAAAAGCTAAACAGCTCCATCAAGAGGGTGTAATTCTGCAGTAGTCTCTGCAGTGGGAATCACAGGGGCAGACATCCTTGCTGACTGCAAAATGAGACACTTCACAAAGCCTCCTGTGCTATGGCTACTGAGAGCATTCATGGACTGCACCCAAGAATCCCTGAAAACTTTTCCATTGCTGCAACCTGGAAGAGTCCAGCACTCAACCGATCTGCACATGTAGCACTGCAGTTATGCATGTTTAATGTAACAGCATCCAGAAGGAGCCAAGGCTTTCCTTACAGGACAGCAAGGAAGAAAGATCTCTCCTGGTGAGTTCACAACCTCTACATGTCAGCAGTGCTTCCCAACATCCGCAGGGGGAGAGTCATCTGAGACATCCAGCACTCCACGGTGAGCACCATCTGCCTTTCCAACTGGGACTTGCTGCCTTGTCACCGTATTCTTTATGTGTTTTGCCCCTCGCCTATTGAAAGAGGCAGAAGGGGCTGTTTTTCCATACAGAGGAAATCTCACGTTCTACGACTAACACACATTAACATCACCCAGAATTATTCCCACTTGCTTGTACTCCCTCATGTTCCTTGTATCATTTATTACCTGAGCGTCTCACAGCAGTTTAGTGAATTCACCACTGAGCTGGGGAACCAGAAATATCTCCAGATGGCTGGGACAGAAGTATTGAACGACTGGTTTAAAGATGCAGGGTAGTATGCAGCAGAAGCCCAAGTCTGCTGAGCTGTAGCCCCGTGAGGTCACTGTACTGCCATCACATGACAGCAAATAAATAATGACATCAGCAATGGGGTCAGGATTCCTAATGATTTTTTCAATTCCCTGTGCTGCCCTTTCCCTCTACTATTCAGCTGTTGTACGTATGCCCAACAACAACTCACTCTTCTGAGAAGTCTGACAGAAGGGGAGTAAACAGCACTGTTAATCACTGAAAACAAGGAATCTAAACAATTTTTTTTTTTTTTAAATCACAGTATCACTCTGCAGTTGTCTCACTTGGACTGCAGACTATCCAAAGCTGAACCAGACAACATTTTCTATCTTATTCAGCATGCTGTGGGCACCAGTAAGGATGTTTAAAGACTGTTGCAGCGTTCAACCAGATAGCAGCCAGAGAAATTAAAGGGACTTTTGCAGCTGAATCTTTAGTCATTCATTTATGCTTCCCCTTCTTCATAAATCAAAGGAAAGGAAGGCAATTTAACCAGAAATAAACAGAGAATTTGCAGTACAATTCAGTGCCTTATGCTCTTTTTTCATTGCTTTTGATAAATAGAGTCAGCAAACAACCATACAGCAAAGGAAAAAAATAAATGAAAAATTAAAATCTCAACTAGTATCACCATGCTGCAGATTTAGTGAAGGCCTGTTCTAGTCTTAAACTTAACATTCTTCTGTCTCCTCTTCTTTTAGTCCTGCATAATCTGGTTAAATAACTGAATTTTCAACTTCTCATTAAGGATCTGACACCAGTTGTATTACTGCAAAGCTCAGAAATTGCAGAGGATAATTAAATATATTTTATACAAATATGGATTCCAGTCACAATGATGTGGCTGGATCTCCTTTACCCAGCATTCTGTTCTGATGTGATATGCAGATATACTTGCTAAAGGACATGGCCAGGTCACTGAAAAAGCTTTATAAAAATGTAATGGAAACAGACAATGGCAACAAAAAGAAAAAAAGCTAGCCAGCTATTAATATTAATACAGCAATTAACACATAAAACCTTGCTGGAGACTCTGTTGCCTTAGAAAAATGGGTTTCTCTATGGCCTTCTCTTCTCACAAAACATGCTGTCAGAAGATAATCCATCCTATAAGTAAAAGTAAACATTTAGGAGCAGAGAACGCCTGTAACAAAGAGTTGGATAATGAATTATAAATTTATATATGTATGTATGTATGTATATATGTATATATATAAAATTTTATTTTTAATAAAAATATTAAATACAAATTAATGAGAGAATAGAAAAGACAGCAAATGACATGAAATTAGCCCTTTACCCTCACTGAAAACATAAACATCAGGATATAGAAAATAAGTAATGAAAGGAAATGTATTCTAAGTAAGTGGCAAAATGCATCCCATGGGATTTTCTTGGGAAAGATGCAAGCCAAAGATACCAGAAAGGTAAGTATCCTTAAAGGATTCACCAAATACAACATTTTCAAAGAAAAACAGAAGCTGCTAAGAAATATTTGGCATGTTAAAATATAGATGAGAGATTGGGGAAGAAAAAAAATTTGTAAAGTATTTTAGAGACTAAGCCAAAGAGAAACTGCATTGAATTAGAAGGCAAGTTCCCCTCTAGGAAGATTATTCCACAGCATCTATCGGTGGGACAAACTTTCCCCTTCAGCATCTGCCAGCAGTCTCAGCCAGAAAAAGAGCTGGTCTTTACAGCAAAGTCTTACTAATTGCCTCTGGCAACTGCTGGGAATGAGAAAATGCTGTACCTGCGCCAAGGTTTACGCCAAGGGGCTGCAAACAACAGGAAAAGCAACACACACTTTGCAAGAGGCTTGTGAGGAAGAGCACGTGTGCTGTGCTTTCAGCTGCCAGCCCCAGCCTGCCTGGGCATGAGGACTGGCTCCAGTGCACGGGACATCTCCAGAAAAAATCACTAGGAGCACCCATCACTCCTAAAGCAGCTTTTTGCAGGCTACTCACTTCCAAATGCTGCTCCACACTCTCTGGCAGTGTGTATCCATCACGCTTGACCCCACAGAGCCCTCTTCCTCTAATTATCCTATTACACCAAACACACTTAAAAATTAATTAATGCTCCTCAGCACTGAGATGCCATAATTAAACTTTTTCTCGTTTCATTTAAGACTTAATTTAAAGGAGGGTTTGGTGGCACTGAAGTACAGAAACGCTCACGAAGCCAACACTGACCTTTGCAATGGGTTTTGGTCAAATAATGGCCAAGATTTTGACCTTCAGCCATTTACATTTATAATCACCCCAGCTTTCAGCAATATTGGCTGAAACATATGCATGGCTGATGTTAAAGATCTCCTCAAAGAGAAAAGAAAAGTCTTCAGGATTTTGTCCCCCAAAAGGAGCCTCTTTATCTTTCTCTCACACATGCAGAGCAGTGACCCAGCCTTTGTGATTTGCCATGGAAAATAATAAGATGACATTTCCTGGCCTTTAAAAAGCATTTGCTGATCAGCACTAACTGCACCAATTCACTCATCTTGTTACTTAATAGTCTTGCTAAAAAGTAAAAAAAGAAAGCTGTATTTTGCTCTTTATGGAATATATCAGACACTGTCCTGTTCTCAGTGCCATCACCACATATCTTGAAAAGAAGGGGGAAGCATCATTCCCTCTGGTTCATTGTTTGCATTCAGCTCCTACTGAAGACAGGAGGGCTGGAAATACCTGATATCAGATTAATGTACATACATAAAGAAATATATTTAATAAGCTCTGCTTAAAGAAAAAAAAATCAGTTTTTTGTCAAAATGGATAGCACATTTTTCTTTCTTTTTTAATTTATTTTTTTAAATTAAAGCCTGAATAAAACAGTAGTTAAAAACAGATAGTCCAAATCTAAAAAGGGTTTCATTTGACTCCATGCAAATAGTCTAAATGTATTCATAATCAGACACACTAAGAAAGTACATCTTCAGTGCAATCAGAACATGGGACTGCTGTTCACCTGCAGGCATAAAGACAGCTCTGAACCACCTAGAGTAGGTCCTGATCAGACTGCAGTCAGAGCAAGGTGGATATCAGTACTGACTGGCTCTCCAGGTGTTCAGCCAGGACCTTACATAAGCTTTGCAACTTGCATAATCACAGCTGATGGTCTCTGTGCCCAAACCCACAGCTCTGGGCCACTCAGTGGCTGCACTGATTCACCTGGACACAAAGGACCTTTCGGCACCCAAGAGGACACTGAAACACTGGAGGCATTGGTATGCCTTCAACTTACTGCAAGAGAGATTTTTGGCAGTTCAGGCAAAGCCTCAGGGAACATAATGACTAGATTCTTTCTCAGAAAGGCTAACTTCAGCTGAAGATGATGCTGGCTGAAGATTGCTCCCAGTTGCTCCCAGAGAATGTCTGTTCTCACAACACCCGCCCATTGGCAAATGAAGCCTTGTGAAAGGACTTTTAATGTCCCTGTGGCACTCACCACACACTACATATCATCTCAGCATTTCTTGATATAAACAAGTAAGAGAGAGTTTGAAGAAAGCACCGAGCTTTACCCCAAAAGTATCTGCAGCGCCTCTGCCTGCCAGTGTTATATGGGGAGTCAGAGCCCTGGAAATGGACTGACCCTAAAGAGAGCAATGCTTTCAGCCTGCAGGCCAGAGGAAGAGTTAAGGAGGGGAATATAGCTGGGTGGGAAGGAAGAGGATGACTCCATTTTTTGGTGTGTGATTCTCAGGAGTGGGAAAAGGAAGCAATCTTCCGGTTTGGACTGCCATGGGATTAGTGCATAAGGAAAAGCATTTTGTCTTCCATTCCCAGCTCTTGTTTCTCACATGTACATCTGGATTCTAAATAAAACAATTAGGAACTTGTAAGAGTTTGCTTTGACCAGAATATTCAGCTTCTTTCCCTCTCTGGTGATCACTACCACCAGTTTTTTATAAGGGTACACAAGCAAAATAACTCTATTACTAGTTATGATCGCAGGACCATTAATTTTCATATTTCACACTTTGATTACTCCATGCTCCACTACTCCTTCAGTATAGACAGTCTCCCATCTTTTACCTATGTCAGAGATTTTACATATATGTATACCCATACACCCCTCCTCTTTTTTGTTTTTTTACATCCTCCACACATTGGTATCTTTCACGTATCTATTGCTGCATTTTAATCAAACAGCACACTGGCAGAACCAACTTTGTTGAATGTTTCAAAGTATGTTGTAGAAAGCTGAGAAATAAGATTCAACTCCCAAGCAGTAGGTTGACATACTTGGGAGTGGCATTTACAAATACTAGATTTGGAGCAAGAAACCCAAGCCAATAACAAAATCTGGGGATTTAGAGTTACTTTTCAGTAGTTCTGTTCTCTTATAAGTTATTTTCAGTTCATTCTTATAGGTCTCTATTGCCATTCCTAAGAAAGTGCCCTGTATTCACACTTTTAATGAAAACAATTTGTCATGGGTTTTATTGAGCAAGGGTGAAAAGTCACACTGTCCTCGAGGAGCTAAAACCTGCTCTGGCCGTAGTCCTGTCAGAAGAGGCTCATCTGCTCTGACTGCTTTCCTCTGCAGACACTCAGAGAGAGCTGTGTGTGGGACTGCCAGGCTGCAAAACCCCCCAGTTCCCTCCTGAAGCTATCAACTCCATGGCCTCACTTGGGAAGGCCGTTCCAGTTCACTAGTTCATTAGCTAATAGACTAACCCAGAAAGGATTTCTCGCCTGTATCCATAAGAAAATTCAGATCCATGGATTCATCCCCTTGTCTCAGTATATTTCCTTCCTGTTTTCCTCCTTCTTCTAAAAATATATTAAATATCTTTTTCCATCTTCACCCCTTCATCCCACTAAATTCAGGTCATCAGAGATTTTTCCTGCATTTCTCAGATGTATCTAACAATGCTAAATTCACAATACTTCCATTTACTTATCTCTTTAAAAAATGGTTCACACAGTTAACATAGGTTTTTTAACTAATGGACAAAGAAAGAAATCCAGTCTTTCCACTATCTGTTCAGTGGATGACTACCTGCATTTATGGTTTAACATCTATGTTCACCTGTGCTGTGCAGGTTTCCTGCCTCTTATGTACACTTTTATTGATGAATTATGTGTGCAAGATTTTGCTACTTTTTACACAAGTAGAAAAACAGTAGAAAACAGTAGAAAAGTTAGAGCCTAAATCACTATGGAACTAAGAAAGAAATTAAATTGCTATTTCATGGTCACATAGACTGGAAGATAAACAAAAAAATGACATTAACAGCCTTAAGAACAAGAAGCTGGAAACACAGTAAATAGTACAGATCCATCAGCTCTGACTTGTGACACCTATTAACGTGATGGGAGGTAATCAGAAGAGTGACCTTGAAATATAACAAGGTAAAAATATCAGAGAAGGCAGGAAGTAACACAGATATATACCTGTGGAAAGGAAGGGAAAGAAAGATAATTCGAAAATTCATTTCCACCACTGCAACTGTTACAAACCATGACCAAGGAACAAGCCAAGACTACACAACTTTGTAGCATCAGTATAGCCTGCGAGGAGCATGGAAGCCCAGAGAGCACATCTCGCCTCAGTGCGTGACCACCACTCCTGCCACGACCCACCAGGCACCACAGCAAGATACAAAGGAAGCTCTGAGTAGTTACTGAATTTCAACAGAGAATTAAAGTTTCCTATTTCTCCATTCCTTGATTTCTCATTAAGACAAAGCGTTCCAATTCCATTCCGCATTTATTTCCACCCCATTTGCAGGATTGGTTTGCATTTAAATAGCAATAAAGTAATTGTAACCAGCAATCCTAGGATGAAACTGTTGCATCACACTTCTTTCCTTCATCTTCTGGATTAGCTCAGCCTCGTGGCTTTTCTCCAGCATTCACTTTTTTTCCCCCCCTCATTTTTTCTCATTTCCTTCATGTTCTCTGTGCACAAAACTATAAATTATTGTTTGGAAACAGACTTTTGCAATACAGCTTCATCCCAAAACAGCCCTAAAAATCACAAGGAACTCATTAAACAATGCACCTCTCATCCTGAGCAAGCATACGATATTCTGTTTAATTTGATGAGTCTAACTAAAATTTTCAAAGTCAGATATGCAAACTGATTCTCTACAGGTTTTCAGAAGGAGCAGAATGCATTTAAATCTCCTAAATTTGAATTTATTGGATTAAATGCTCTAATTGTGCTTCAAGTATTTTTAATTTCCCTTTTTTGGGAAAAAACCCAAATACATTTGGGGGTGGGGGGGAGGGTGGCAGGGGTTTGTTGGTTTGGGTTTTTTTTACAAGACAAATATATTATTTACAACTATCTGTTGAAAA
>VWZN01019128.1:132405-155310 GCA_013396955.1 Regulus satrapa | reverse complement strand
AAAAAAAAAAAAGGACCCCGTGTACCAAGTCAATTCCTACTTTAACTGTCAAGGGAACTTGCCTTGTCATATTATTTTTCAGCATATCCCTTTAGTTCCAAATTTTCAAGACCTGAATAAAAATGAGAAGCTATTATGCAGCACAGAATAAAAAGAGATTGCTCTGTAAATTTTCTTAGAAATTACAATGTTTTATGGAAATCAGCACATTTCAGCCAAGAGATTTGTTCTTCAGCTTCAGTGTATGTAATTTGATTCCACATCAGCTTGTGGGCATTTTTCAGATTAATCTCCCCTGATCTTTTGGCCACATCATTTTAGTGTACAATAAAAATCACAGTAAAACTTCAGTGGAGTCTAAGCAGTCCCAAGAGGTCACAGTTCTCCCTGAAGACCATAGTCCAGATCTAATTTCAGAAGAAACCAGGTTGGATTTACATTTCTGAATGTACATATGAGAGAACTGTGTCCCTTCAAGCAAAATCCCGCAGCTTCTTCCAGCCGTATTTTCTCCTGCTTGTGCTAAAGCATCCTTATCACCAAGACACATATGCAATCAAAAGAAAAATTCAGGGTTTGGTATTTTTTGTTTATTTTTTCAACACATATTATGTATTCAACCCGTTGCACAGTTCTAATGCTTTGGAGGGAAATGAAGGTTCCTCTATTCTTTTTGTCTTCTGCACCCTTTTTTTCCTGAAATTTCTCGAGGAAAAGCAGTTCCTCTAGTGGATTAAGGACAGGTGCAGCTACTGTCCCAAGAATGCTCCCTGTTTACATGCCTTCCTGTGAGAGAGAACATCCCTGAAGAGGAATGAGGCTTCAGGCTAGGAATCTGGTTCTCTCTGACAAGAGGGTATAGTGCCTCTGATACACAGCTTGATTTCAGCTCCTTTTCCAAAGACACAGATTAAAGGAACAACACAGCAAACACCAAATACATCAGTGCCCATAAAACACTTGCCTATCACTCCCTTTCTCAACTGTTACATTTCATAGCATTCATACCATCCATATCCTTCCCCCCAGGCTCAGAAATAACCCCCTCTACTTCCAGCTCCACATCACAGCAGTTCTTGTTTCATGAGAAAGTGCTGGGTGAGGCAGAGTCAAACTTTTGTCCTTTATTTGATTGTAAACATCGGAAACCTTTGAGTTTTCAATTCCTTAACTGCATATTGATTAAATGTTTTGACAAGGCCAATTTGAACTTCGGTTCATAGAGTATGGTAAATTTGATCTTCATTCCATCGCTGAACTCTCAAAAATTAATTTTCTTATCTCTAAACCACAGAAATATGAATTAGAAAATTGTGAAGCATTTATCTTAAGTCAAGATAAACCAGCAGTCTGAGCAACACTCTTTCTTCTTTTGCTACTAACACCCACAAAGAGATCTGCTGACCTGGTGTCAGAGCATTCTTCCTTTTCTGCCCACCAGCTGAAGCATTCCCTGGAGGTTCTATTTGTCATTATTATTGAAAATTGGTTTACAAAATCTCTGGACAAAAAGCGTGTGCAAAATCCACATTGATGTATTGATTCAATAAACAAAAGTTTATCACACAAAATCAAAAAAATTACTTATCTGTCATTAGCCAGTTTTAATCAAGACCTTTTCAGGAGGCTGAATTGAGCCATTTTCTGTAAAACTGCTTTGGCACCTTCTTTTTAACAAAGGTTTTAAATCACAATACATCAAAATACAGCTGAAAATGCTGTATTTAATTAGGACTAGAAGTTCAAAGCTATGATTAGGCATAGGCTTCCAGGGAATAGTAGGAGCAGGATGTCAGGCACCTTCATTAACACGCTCCAGTACAACACACAAAGACATAAGAAAGTTGATGACAGCACAGCTGTGCAGGCACATAACTATTTCATAGAGAAATTACTGCAGGTAAAGATACAGAAATCCAGAAACTTAGACAAATTTTACATGAGATATCCATCCACTACATTTTTGCGTGTATAGACACATCTGCACAAAATGCCCTTTGAAAAAGTTTTTTCTTCAAATCTTTCCATTAGATTTGCTGCCAGAGAGCTGCAACATGACTGCACTGCAGCCAGCTACCCACACAGGTGCAATTGCTCCAACACTGATGTTTTAACCAATGTCTATAAGGCAGAAAGCATTGATCAGGGTATATTTGAAGCCCAAATAACCTAGAATGAATCATGTATGATATGACGTTATACATTTTGCCACAGGAACCATAATTTCTGAATTGTCTGACATTTCCCTGTGTCTGAACTCTTAATTTTCACATTGAACACAGTACTAGTTTCATTCATGGCTAGGTTTGGTACAACGACAGCTACACCATGTCAGACAAGAAGCCTATTTATCCCTGTATCTTCTCTTTGGCATTATATGTGATAGTATACCTCACAGAACTAGAGAGGAAAAAATGCTGTAAGGAGACAAAAGGAAGCACCCTGCAAAGCTCTGCACGGTGGAGGGCCCTCATGCTCACAGTGCAACCTAAAGCTCTGGGGTCAAAAGACATTTAAAGAATCCCTTTCCTCATCAATGGAAGCCTTTTCCATGCTGTTTGCAATTAAGGGATAATGCATTTAATTACATCTTGCACCAATCAGTCTTGACTTCCAGAAACGTTGAGGGAAAGTTGCTTTCCCTTACTTCCACTCATGTAATTGGCAAACAAATGCCAGTGTGCAGAATGAAACAGTAAAAGCAGTGGGTGGATCTGTTGGAGTCTGTACTCTTCTTCAAAGTCAACAGACACCAAAAGAATGGAGAATACTCTCTATGTGTCCTGGTTCTTCCTGAGCATGTGTTTCTCACCTTCTGTAGTCAGTACCACAGGACTTTTCTACAAGGTTCCATGCTCTTTGAGAAGCAGCAAGTAACCACTTGCCTCTCCACCCCTCTGTTATTCCATCCATTTTTCTCATTTCTGCCTTGTGTCTCTTTGGAGGCTGGAGTCCTCATCCAGTTAGTTTCCACTCAAGAAGAAGCTATTCTATGTGCTAGGTCATTGCTGTTTCCCTTTTTTTGGTACAGTCCCCTACCTCAGCTAACTCTCTTTTTAGGTAAGGTGATATTCAAGATACGAGGGCAGCATGTGCTTATACAGTGCCAAAAAAGATGTTTCCTCTTCAATTCTCACCTTTCTTCTTAATTAATTCTTAACTGCTTATTTTACTTTCTGACCACTGGAAAGCACAGAGTTGATGTTTTAAGAAAGTTTTTAGTATAATTCCTAGTAATTAGAGCCCATAATTTTCTAGGTACACTGTGGATTTTTTTTCCTCACATGTATTATTTGCATTTAGTGGCCTGGAGCTCCCTCAGGCAGCCAGCACTTCTCAACTTTGTTGATGATTTGGTGACTCTGACTGATTATATTTGTCTGCTCCATAAAATGTTCATAAATGTTCATAAAATGTTCATTTAAATGCCTAATAAAAATACCTAATAAAAATATGAGGTGCTCTGAAGCCACTGTAGCTGTGTGGTGGATGCCACTACCACCAGGGAGCTGTGTCCTTTCTCATCAATCTCCAGACATCAACCATCTCTCTGCCTTGGCTTCTCACAGTTGAGGGAGACCACCAAGAGGGTTTGAGCTGCTCTGGTACACCATGGAAATCACCTAAGACAGCTGAACCAGAATCACAGGGATCATGGCTCAGTGAAAAGTAGTATGATATGGTCCGTCCCCATCACAGTGTGGTAGGTTCTTCAGGCAGCTCTTAAGACCCAGACTATGGCCTCACTCTTATCTTTCCACAGACTCTGAGCCACTGGAAAGCTAGAGCTGAATTAAATATAAAGACTTAATTATTATTCCTCTGGTACTGCAACAGCAATTAATTTCCCAAATTTTTCCATGAGTCATGTGTCTACTATGTGTGTATGTAGATATATCATTGCCTTTTCTTTCAAAAGTATTCAACATTTTCTAGAGCTCAGCAGACCTTTTATTAATCTCCTACCAAGTCATCTTGTCCTACCGATTCCCCTGTTTAGTCAAGGATTTTTAGAAACAGTGTTTTAGAAAGCTTTGGGAATAAAAGTTCAGCTCTGCCACAGGCAGACATTTCAAAACCAGAGATACACCTGCACCCTCACACACATACATGCACATACACATAAAAATAGTGCTGTATATACATAGCCACATAGCAAGTCCTAAAAATTTCAGTATTTAAAAATACACTCTTCCCTGCCCTGAAGTTTTTTTGAGAGTGCTTTATGGGATGTAATTCTAAGTGACGTGATCATCAAGGAAATATCACCAAGATTTCTTTCATTTTCTGCTTCTCTTCTCCATTTCTCCAAGGTATTTTTCTCATGCTCTCTTCAGCTAAACAGGATTGCATGGACTGCTATTTATCTGAAAATCCAGCAAGAAAAGGCCAGCAAGAAATTTCCCTCTAGAGCTATCACCAAAAAAAATTATCTCCACATGGGGAGTTTCATGTTTTTGTGAGCTCATAAAAAGTACAATGTTTATTCTTGTACTCCATAACATTTACTCCTGCTTTAATTTTTTGTCTAAGCTTAAAATACTGGTTTTGACATTTTTCCTCAAGAATGTGTTGCTTAGTCTGCCAAAAGAGAACTAGCTTGAGCCCAGGATTTATTGAGGAGGTGAAATTTTATTGTGCTTCCCCCACCTTTAAAAGATTCTGTGTTGTAAAATTTGGCATTATTGTATATTCCAAATTTGTACCAAACAAGCTAATTTAGGACAACACAGACCAGATAGGCTTTTAAGCAGAAACTATTCCTGGAACAAAATCTGGCAGGTCTGCACAGCTGGAATAAGTTTAAGTCATGGCTCGAAAATATTTTGGAGAGGTTTTATTTCACCATATGGATTTTAAGAACAAAAATTCTCTGGAGTTGATGTAAACTTCCAAGGCCAGATCACCGAAATTTCAGCAAAAAGGCTGAAAGCTAATAGCAAAAGTTGGCATCCACCATGAAAGGAGTCCTGTGGGACTCCTTTGGAATGCATAAATATACATCTCCCCATATCCATGAGTATGTGGAAGGTATATTCAGAATGGAATTTGTGGTCATTGCTTGTGGTTTGCATCACTGAATCAGTTGTTTGCAGCCCTAAAATCTACACTCTGAATGCTTTCTTCTGACAAACACCTCTCATCGTTTACTCTGTACCCCTGAGAATTCTGCACCACTTACTGTCTCTCATAATATATTTGTTTACTTTTCAGTAAACCTCTTACGCTGCTTTGCTGTATGAGCAGCTAGAGCCATCCTGATTGTTCTGTGGCTCATGTAGTACAAACAGCTCTGTTGGAGCGCAGGAGATTTCACAATGTGCCTGTATTAACATTGCTGGGAGGCTCTTGTTTTTGTCCAAGGTAAAAACCCACCTCTTCAATAATGCACACTTCAAGAATATTGTCTCTGAGCACATTCCACTATAAAATACTGAGATGTGATAAACTGGAACTGAACTTGTAGACCCGTTTTTCTCTCTCCTTTTGCACATATTCACTTGTCCTTCCCAGCATACCATCTTCTGTGCCAACCCTCTGAGCTACCAAGGACAAAACGTAGGGTGGGATGCCTTGCGTATGTTACTCTCTCCCCAGACAACACATGACTCATGCTTAGAAAAGCAACACCTTTAAGGAACATGTTTCTGCAGAGACCCTTGCAAAAATAATCCATAGCTTTGGGGTTTATCTGTGTAATCATTCTGTAATCTGGGTCAAAACCAGTAATCTAAATGGTTGGCTCCTTTTCTCCTATGAAAAATGTTTACCTTCCAATCTAGAGTTGGAACATTTCAAACCTAAAGGATCTGTCTTACAGGTCTATAAACACTTCTCAAGACCATGAGTTTGGGTGCCCAGTGTTCCTACTCTACCGACAGCATCCTCTTGTCAAATTATTGCTCCAGACACAGGAGAGCCCCACGGCCAAGGTACTCCATAGGAAATGAAGTACTGTTGGTTACTCCCCCTCCAGAGAAGACAGCAGAGTGCCACAGCCACCAGGAAATAGCACAGCTTTCAGCCAGATCTGGTTCTGACTGAGCATTTTTAACCCATCCTGTGGGGAGACCTGAGTCCTGCTTCCTCGCTGAGGACAGCAACTTTGTTGACTCATCCTAAGCAACAAATACATGAGGAAAACCTTCTTAAGTGATAAGCCTACAGCTGGGCAGAGACAGTGTGGGAGATATGGAAGAGCTGTGCCAAGAAGAGCACTGGGAACATAAAACATCCAAGCCAGCTTGCAACACAAGGGCACTCACAGTGCCAGCCCTCCAACAGTACAGAGCTAATGGGAAGCTGTTACACATTGCCTGTCTCTTTCTTGGCAGTCCCGCAACTTCATAATTAAGAATGATGCAAGTGTGATTAGAATATTCAGCAAAATCTGAATAGTTTATGGTTTCTACTTAGTTATTTCCCGTGAATCCGAAGAGCTCATAAGATCATTCTGAATAATAAAATAAGTTATTCTTATAGGGACAAGGTATCATTATCTAATATTCATCATGACAGAATATAGTCATCTCACAATTTATGCTGCAGTATCCAAGATATTATCTAACATCCATTATCAGCTATGTCTTGAATTGCCTATATTACATTTATTTAAAGAAATTCAGACAGGTGAGATGTTGTACAAAGAAGACATTTTCAAACAAGCAAATGGGGAAAAAGACACTGACTGCTATAAATGTAATAAACTCCTACTGACGTCTCAAGCTCGTTACAGTTCACTAAAAAGTATAAAGGCTGATTATATGATAAAATAGAGAGAAATAGCTTCCTTTCCTTTATAGGAAAGGAAGTGCAACAGCTAATCCTCATCTGCCCAACATGTTTCCCATCCTTTTTAATGCTGCATTCATAAAATAACTCTTTTTTTCCCCTCCATTTTGCAAAACTAGGTTTTGAACATAATTTAGGATATAGGGAATGCAATTTGAAAGCTATATTTACTGTTTCTAGGGAAGTAATTTAACTGATCATTTCTTTTTCAAATCCAAAAAATTAAAGAAATTTTGCAGCACTGTTCATATGCCAGTTCCTCCCTCCATCTTACTGATAATCAGATGCCAATGAGATGAAATTTAGCATCATGCAACTAGGCAGCTAGGGTACCAAACAGGTTTTAAAAGATTTAATCCTGTCAAAAATCTCACAGAAATATAAAAGCCCACCAGGTATGTAATCAGCGGTAGAAGATTTAGATCGTTCTAATTAATCATCCTCTCTACACAAACTATATGTTTTGATCTGATAACCATGTGGAGAAAAGCTATTTTGGAGTAATAATTGTTAATATTTTTCCAGGTAAAAAGACAGGACCCTGATATCAAAATATATTTTTGGAAAAGACTTTGTTAGCAAGTTTGCTCATTTTTTTTTCCCTTGCACATCATGAGGATTTAATCTTGCCTGAAATTTTCATCAACACTTTCTTATTCATGAGACTAAAAAGACAGTCAGACTTGGTAGGATGCTAGAGAAGACAAGGTTTCCCTGGAGCCTGAGAGAGGCTGAGCCAATCCCTCTCAGCCCATGGATGAGCTTCAGTACCTGTGCAGGGGCAGGCAAAGCAGGCAGTGAGGCTGAGCCCTTCCTCCCCTCTCCGCACTCTGCTTCAAAAGCCTGCTACTGCCACTCTCAAACTCACTGTGCTAGTGATGCTGAGATGCCTGAGGAGCAAACAGGGCAGATACACCATGCTGAGTGCATTTATTCAAAGTCTTTCTGGTTTTGTTTTTTAAATTATTGAACACAGCAGAGTGAAGTAAAATGAAAAAGGGACATCACAGAACACAGCTGCAGTCAGACATCATTTAGTGTTTTTTTTTCCCTCAAGGCCAAATATGTATCTTGATGTTACATAATGCTGCTATAAATTGATTAATGAATTGACAAAATAAATTACTTTTTGCTCATTTAAAGATTGTTTTTCCTTACATCAATTCTATTTTTATGATGAGACACATGCATCAAGTCCTTCTTAAACTCAAGCCACAGCCATACTAGGACTTTTCTAAACCACAGCATATGGAATCAAGGATGCAATACCTGAGTTACAGTGCATCTCAGAGCAGCCTCATCTGAAATCTTTTAGACTTTTAGCTTTCTCCACTGAGAAAGAAAATGAACTGAATAATAAATTTTTTTTTAAAAAAAGCCAGAAAAGTAAGCGTATTGAAGTAATTTGAAATACTTCATCCCTTTCTTAGTGTTCAAGAAATGACTGTGTGTGGCACTTCATGCCCTGGTCCCATTGACAAGGAGGTAATCAGTCAAAGATTGGATGTGATTATCTCAGAGGTCTTTTCCAACCTAAATGGTCCTGTGGTTTTTTGAAAAGGCTTTTGGCAGTGCCCCAAAACCAGCACCTGGCCTAGTGCCCTAGAAAGGCCAAGGGAGTGCTGGCCTGCCAGCACCAGCAATACCCCAAACACTTTGAAGCAGGGATATTCCATCACTGCTTCCAACAGCCATTGCTGGGGGCAGGAACCCACAAAAATGCTGCATCTGTTTGGCCATATGATCGTGTTTCATGTATCTCACAGAACTAGAGAGGAAAAAGTGCTGCAGGGGGGAAAAAGAAAGACCCCAACCCTGCAAAGCTCTGCATGGTGGAGGGCCCTCATGCTCACAGTGCAACCTAAAGCTCTGGGGTCAAAAGACATTTAAAGAATCCCTTTCCTCATCAATGGAAGCCTTTTCCATGCTGTTTGCAATTAAGGGATAATGCATTTAATTACATCTTGCACCAATCAGTCTTGACTTCCAGAAACGTTGAGGGAAAGTTGCTTTCCCTTACTTCCACTCATGTAATTGGCAAACAAATGCCAGTGTGCAGAATGAAACAGTAAAAGCAGTGGGTGGATCTGTTGGAGTCTATACTCTTCTTCACTTCCAGGCTGCTTTGGGGACAGTGATTCTGGCTGGACTTCCAGTCCCTTGCTGCACAATCATTCTAAACTGAAAAGAAAAAAAAAAAAAAATCAGAACAAGCTTTGAGGAACGAGCATGGGTTTTATATACAATACCATCCTATCTTTAAAAAATTAAACATGAAAATAAAAGCATATATGCAAAAGAAAAGGGAAAAAATGTTCAATCTCTTAAATACAAGAATAAACACCCAAATCTGTCCATAAATTGTTTTGGAAATATGTGCTGTGGTTCAAATTTGGCTGTAGCACAGGATGCTAGTCACTCTTGAGGAGAAATGTCAACAGTTTTGTGAGCAATGTCATTCAAGTCTTCTATGTGAGCTGCAAGCCTTACAAAGAAGCTTTGCAGTGTTTCTGAGCTGGTGGTATTATTAGGCAACAGCATATGTAAGCATCCTTGACACATACGGCTTGTCAACACATTTCAATCTCAGGAGGAATCTAAATAAAATCTTTGCCTAGTACATTCAATAGTGATCTCAAGAAGCATGAAGGAAAGGGAAGGGCAAGATTAACGCATATAAACCTTGGAGATCTTGGATTTTGAATCATCCAAAGCAATGAGAATCAGCAGTGGCTTGCTTAATCTGTTATTTCCTTTCCATAATGAGCCTTCCTCTATGAATGCAGTTCTCTTGCCTCTCAGCTGTTTTCTGCCACTTTGTAAAGCAAACACAGCTTCGAATTTGACAGTTTTCTTGTTGTTAGTCTGTGTTCTGGAACAAACTCTCCTGTTGATCTAAAAAGCCAGCAACTCTCAGTCCCATCCGGCCCTCATTACAGTCTTGTCTTCAAGCCTTCATTGCAAAGACTTTCTTCAACTTCTTGTTTTTTCAATGCTTTATCTCCCACCCACAAACTACTTCCATGTTTGCATTTCATCCTTAACCTTAAAAAGAGAAAACAAAACTAGCAATGCTGCAGGGCAGTAGCACCTCATCCTATAAGCTATCTGGTCCTCAGACCAGATACAGACAGAAATTTTTCTGACACAACTTCAACTGCAAAAAATTTTGCAGGACAACAACAGCCAGTAACAAATTCTATCCAGTCACAGCAGCATTACCAACACTGACGGAAGAATTGCTTGCTTCTTCTATCAAACATCTTCTGAAGGAGGACACATTTTGGGAGTTGTGGCTTCTTAAAGCCTGCAGTGTATCAGCAATGTTAGCTAGGTTTGTAACTTCTAGTTGTGACAGAGGAGTTGTCTACTTCACATCCAGACTCCCACAGCACCAAGCAGCAGATGCCTCTGATACAGAGCAAGTACTGGGTACCTCCCCCAGTGCAACTTCCCTGCTTCAAACAGCCTGAAGTTTGGGCACATCCTCAAACAAAAATATGATTTACTGCTTAGCAGGCAAAGGATTTTTCTTCTTTTGCTTTTTCTTTGCTCTGGCGTAGATAAGCCTTTGCGAATAAAGCCTTCTTTAACAGTGGTTTTCACTGTTGGCCAGATGCTGTGTAAGGAAGGACCTCTTTTGGTTCATTTGCAGTCTTCACAGACCAATTCAAGATGGCTCAGTTTTGTAGTATAAAAAGGTATAATGACAAGCATTACCACTGCATTGTTCAAATCATGGCATACACAGCATTTCAAAACTTAGTATTTTTTCTTTTACTCTTCAATTTCAGTTAGTTTTTAAATTCAAAATACTAAGCTCAATTGAAGGATCCTAAATACTTATAAAAACAACAAACTAAGATGTGCAGTTTCTAATGTCTTCGAATTAATGTATTTTTTCACTTTAAATAAATCTTCACTTTGTTTTCTNTATTTAGTAGATTCAGTAGAAGACATTTATAATGCTTACTGGGAGAAAAATCTTTTTATTTAAAGAAATTTCTGGATTTCTGCCTGAAAGTCAGGCATTCAAGAATGATCTAAATGTAAGTATTTTAGGGCTGGTGACCAGCCACCTAGTTTCATGTAGATCTGCTTGGCTGTAGGCACTACCACACAAAAGCCTTCTGGCCATCCCCTATAAAACAAGGCAGATGCTGATGTGACACATCAACCCTTTCAGACAAACACTCCTCTGCAGGACCTCAAACTGGGTCTGCAAGTCTTGGGCTTGCTCCAGACAAAGCCACGTGTTGGAATGAAGGGAACATAAGATATGGGAAAACCAAATCTGAATGTAGGTTAGCTCTTTATCTTAGGGTAAAGCCCAGCAAAGGCAGAGTCACAGTTACTTTTCCCTTGCCCATTTCATGGGGTGTTCAGCATAAACAACTCAGTACGCTGGAGTCAAACATCCCTACCCCCTAACACACACATGGCTGCTTCTAGCTCTAAGCTAAACTAACTGTCACTAAAGCAAGGTTAACAATGCATGCAGCCCATTTGTGAATATACACTTTGCAAAACGCTTCAAATCCATCATCACTTGTTTTTTAGTGAAGAATGCACAGCCATGCAAACCACCCCATTTGGCCACGTGAGCACACATGGAGAGACAGGAAAAAGATGCTAAGAAAATGCTCTGATGATGAGACATTTCCCAGCAAATAGCATTTGGATTTCAAGACAGAAAAGCAAAAAACAAAAGCCCCATCTTTAACAGAATCAGCTTCAGTGAGCTCTGGTAGTGAAGCATGGCAAACCGTGGAAACATTCCAATACTTACAGATGCAACTTTTTCTCTTTAAGTTAACAAGTTAAGAAGAAAGCTAAAATGCTAAATACAAGAGCTTATTAAAAATATCACACAAGGAGACTAATCAAAACTTAATCATGACTTGCCTAAATTCACTTATAATAATTATAACTAAAACTTGCTATTAGAGCGGCCCAAGTCTTGGATTCCCACCTGACAACAGTAAAAACAGTTAAAAAGCACTACATATTAAAGCTCAATGATAGAAAAAAGGCTTTCTAGCAGTATAGGAAGAGTGTTCAGAGGGGTATAAATACTGCTGATAGTCTTAATATGTAAGGGCTATTTTGACTGGCGCTATCTATTCCCTCCTTTTCTCCCACACAATATGAGAGTTCTCATGATGAGCAGGGCTCATCAAAGCAGGGCCCTGCCAAAGTTAACAAAGCAGATCCAAACAAACATGTCCATTACCTGTCAAGCTCCTCAGTCCAGCACATCTGTCTATCCACTCCTGGTGCACCTTCACAGCTGGATAAGGAAGATCTAAACCCCCATTCTCATCAGAAGGGGTAGAGCTGTACCCAGCCACTTGTTTCATACCCTGTGCAGAGGCTGGGCTCACACAAACATCTGGCTGCCCAAACTCACAAGTTGATGCACAATTGAAGATTAACCCTGGAAAGTAAATTTGCTGACTGCAAAAAGATTCAGGTCACTGCACAGCTGCCTGTAAGTTAGTGCTGGTAGAGGGAAAGGAGCACAAAAATGCAGGCAGACAAAGGGCAGCAGTGGCTGGTTCAGATACTTAGATGAACTTAACCTGTCAGCAAACTGTGCCCTGAAATCTCTCCCTATATTGCTCATGAGGCCCCAGCTCTCAGAGATATAATTCTGTTAAATCTTTTGCTTCATACTGTGCATTTCTGGAACAGCCAGGAGCCTCTACCCAGGGAAGTGGTGGACACTTCCACCTGCCTATCTCCTCAAGAATTCCTGCTCAGTCTCCGCTGCTCTATGGTGATGGTAATCAATATTATCTAGTTCCCTATAGATTCATATTTGAAATAAATCACTTTTGTTAAACTGCTCAGAACACACCAAAGTACAAATCTTTCCTTTTGGTACAGTTTCTCTTGAGGACATTTCTCTTAGAACCACATGCAATGTAATGAATAATTTTTCCTTACACTGTCACATTCTACCTTCTCAGGTTTACCTGATTTGATATAAATGGGACATTCAGCAATTAACATCAGGAGACAAAAAATTCTTATCTGAGTTGCAATCAATATTATTAGACTATCAGATGGTCAGCAGCTCATTAGATTAGATTAGTCATAAAGATTTCTGACTTCTAGCCTGAGCTGTCTTGAGATTCTACCTGAGTACCACAGGTCCCTTCTGGTTATCCCACAACTTTTTTAAAAACCTAAATGTACAGACAGCAGACAAATAGCAGGATTTGGGAGAAAACCTAGTTTGAATCACAGATACTTCAGCCATCTGGATCTGTGCAGGTTTACCATCTCACAACAGAGACTCAATTACAACAAATCCAAATGAAGGACAGTCACGGTGGGAGGGACATCTAAACCGCAGATTATCTACAAAATTGTTTCTCTCAAAGGTCTTTTTCAGTGCTCAGGGAACAACTCTGGAGGTGTGTTAAATGGGAGAAAGTTCACTCCAAAGAGAGAACAGAAACAGACACTATAGGAATATAGTCACTTTGTAAGTCCCATGTAAGTGTAATTTTGGAGGCCTGGTGGGAATAAGTATTGTTTTGATACTTATGTGAAAGCAACAAATAGAGAATATGCAAATAAAGTTTAAGATTAAATTTTTAGCACATTTCACAGCTTTAAGATCTCCATATGATGAGGTCGGCAGGATATGCATAGCAGAAAATTCAAACAAAAAGCCAGAGGAAAAAAATACACTTTCCAATATCAAAAAACAAAAACAATCAGAGAACAGTTATCAAAGCATGAGCTATTTTTTCCATTTGAAAATAGAACAAAGCAAGAGTTGATGAGTGAGTTGTAAAACCTAATAATTCAGGCTTAACATGCTTTAGAGGAGATAAACTTGAATTTCAAATAGTTTTGTAAAACAGGGCATGAAGCTGCCAGCCCCCCAGTAAGGGAGGGTTTGCTTCTTATTTGATTTCTGACATTAAAGTCACTAAATCCCAACTCTCCTGATGAATCACTGAGAGTGGGTTAAGATAAGCCACAACTCTATATTTTTTGTTTCTTCAAAGTTTTGTGTTACAGTCCAATAAACAAGATTTCTCTTGAGTCATCAAGCAGTCAGCTATCAGCATTAGATTTATTCTCATTTGCTGAAGGGTATTAAGTGCCACCATCACTTAAGCCAAACAACTTAGCTCATTTTTGCTAAAGTAGACAAGAAATATAACTTGTTTTAACAATGGAAGAGGGTCATATTTTTAAAGTTAGCATATAGCACGCTTGTGTTAAAAAATCAAGAAACCTTGATCTTTCTTGAGCACCTCTTTCCCCCAGAGTCTGGAAAAGCAGTAAATCATGAACACATCTGGATATCAGAGTCTGTACCTGAAGGGATCCATTTTCTTGATGAAAGATTGATAACCATTTATTACCACAGCTTGTAATATACATCTGTTTGTCCAGAACACACACAGTATACACAGTGGACCAAGAGCATCTATACAGATTTAGCTCTACAGGGGATTTTTGATAGCTGTCAATCTCTTATATGGTAATAGCATTTCCAACCAGCTAAATCCTAGCAGAATCTGTCACTAGGCCCTTGCTGAGAGGGACAGAAACTATTAAACATACATCAAAGAAGCTGCCATGCAAACCTAAAATACAAGAAAAATATGTACAAATAGATTTATAGAAAGTGTCAGGGAAATAAAAAAAGAACCAAGACCAAACAAAACCCGGTGGTTTGAGGCTAATAGCAAGAACAAGTTTTTCAAAGTAAATTCATATGCAATAACAGCAGCCTTCAGAGCTGACAGCATCTGCTCTCTGGCCTTTCACAGTTTAAAATGCAAGTAGATCCTTCACAGTAAATCAAGGCAAAGAGAGCAGAGACCATTTCTAAAAAGGAGTAAGCCAGTCTGTAGCTGTTAATCATTACCACACTTCACTAGGAAAAGTGAATAACTAGCTCTTTTGATCCTAATTTGTTTTTCACCAGATTTTCCCCAAATGTATGATTTGACACAAAATGTATGTAACCAATCTGGGACTAGTTCTCCAAGGTGATGATGAAACTTTATCTTCACACAAATCACATGCCAATGGGAATTGCGCGAGTCAAACACCTTTTTGGATTGGGAATCTTAATGCAGGCAGACGAGAAGTACCACTCTTCCCCACTTCTCCATTCACCAAATTTACCCTGTGGGTGCTTTGTCAGATCTCAGCCTTGGTAGGAAATGCGTTCTTTCTCACAGATGATCAAGTCTTTATAGATATTGCAATTTTTTCAGCAGTCTACTCTATCACTGTTCATGGAAAGAAAGGGCTCATTTCAGAAGAGTTGCCAGTGAGGAAGGTTATGGCATGCCCCTTCCTGGAGACAATCAAGAGCAATCTGAACATGGTCTGAGGCAACTGTCTGCATTTGGACCTACCTAAGTGGGACCAGATAATCTCCAGAGGTCATCTCCCTCAACTGCTCAGGGATCCAGGGATTCTGTGATGTGAAACCTCCTCTCAGACTCCTGCAGAGGGATCTGTAGTTCTGAATTACAGGAAAAGGCTGCCAGAACAGAATTATCTTTGGAACAGCAGTCAGAGCACTTCTGCATCACATATTAGCTACACAGCAAAGAAACTCTGTCTTCAGGCCCAGTCTTTCTTCTTACAGTTTAAAGCCCTGTATCACTATGAGATTTACAGGTGTTCTAAATTACAGATTATTTCTAAAGCAGAGCAGGAGCCATTTCAGACATTGCCTGGGGGCAGCACCAGTCCCCCCTCTTTGCACCTTAATATCTCTGCCTGACCCTCTGCAGGCAGGACTTCTGCACACCTGGAAGCAGAGAAGATTCAAACCCACCCACTTACACTTCTAAAGCTACTGGAGTTTTGCAGATGTTTAGGGGGAGAAAGATGTTTAGCCAATTTTGTCAGAAGCCACCTTGTAGGACCAGAGCTGTGCTTATTCTCACGAGTGAAAGAAATCAGCCGGGTTTTCGCAGAGATAGGAAGAGCCACTCCCACTGCAGCATCATTAGAGCAAGATGCTGAGAAGGAAATGGCTGGCTGGCTCATGCCAGGTCTCTTATTTGCCATAAGAGAATTTCATAACCACCTACCAACTCCACATGCACAGGATGCCACTGACCCTCTTTTACCCAATTGTTTGGGCAGAGTGTCAACAACCACTATTTCCAGAAGAATGTTTATGGACCAGCTGCTGGCTTGCAGACATAGAGACTGACAAATATGATGGAAATTCTGTAGCTCACAAACACACTCATCACTTGGGTCCCAAAGGAGGCTTGGAATGTCTGAAAATTACCCTTTAGGATTTAGGCACCTAATTTTGCTAAACACTAAATGAGTAAACCTCTTTATATTTCTCTGAGGTATGACTGCAGGTAGGGACACATGAATTAGAAAAGTCAAGAATGAGAACAGATTAGTATTAAACAAGCAATATAATATAGGAGAATATGAATTATGCAATACCTGATAGTTTATTAACTCGCTTTATTTGGCATTCTGCAGTGATAAATCCAGAGGAAAGACTGTTAGTGCCATTTGGGGGACAAAAGTCTGAACAATTGAACAAGATTGGTTGTGCCTTTGGAAAAAATATTTCTGCATGTCACTGTTCAAAATTGGCAACTGAAACAGGCAAAGCCACTCAAAAGAGATAACTAGAATAATGGATGTTAAATAATGGCATATCTGTACAATTTATAAACTCTAGATATAAAATTCATCTAATTGCAAGCAGAATACAATCTCCCCAATATATCAAAACTTATTGTTTCACAAATAATGAACAGCCTAAATTTAATCTTGACTCCATAAAATGAGCTTTCTTTTTCTTAGAAATGGCCATAAAGAAACATTGCGCTTCTAAAGTTACCCAGATTTGTGAGGATAGCAATTCAAAGATACTTCTCTAGAAGCAACTTTAACATTTAGCAAAGTCACTAATGGATTTTTATGTCCAGTCAGGAAGTTTATGACTATATACTCTGGGCTGCATAGAAGCACCAGTGACAGACAAACAATTTCTGCTTCAAAGACCATAAATTCCTGTTGAGACGCCTCCTCACTTTCCAAGGAGTGTGTAGATTTACAGGTTTTATGTTATATTGTGTGACACAGTGGCTGTTAGCCCTCTCTGTTAAATATGTACCCGCTGTGTATACACAGAGTGTCTGTCTATACATACTCATGGGTTTTTAAAAAGGGCTATAAATTAAGAAATCTTACCTCTTTCAGAAGAATCAACTGGATATACACTGGAAGTCTACTTGAAGAGTCCTCCTCTTCCTTTGGCCCACCCCCTAACTGCACCAGTGCCACCACCTCATCACCCGGGGCAACACTGCGACTTCATCTTCTCTGTAAAACCTGGACCACAAGGGCTGGACCCAGGCCCAGCCCACATCTTCATAAATATGTCTCCATCAAGGTACTGTACCACCTGAATCAGCATTTTCATTGTCATTAAGGGATCCGTGGATCCTAATACCTCAAAAGACACCGAAAAACCTTTTTTCCTAGAAGTATAACTGCAAAATCAGCCTTTGCATTGCTATGGCAGTGCTGAAAACAGCTGTAATATTGTCACAGAGTGGTAAGCTTATGGGTTTCCCTGGGTAATATCCTTTGGACCTTGAGCTGCATTGAAACTCCAGGCTTTCCAGAAGTGAAGGGGAGACCAGTCTTCATGAACAAGGGCAGAGGGCCAGCTTTGACAATCAGCCAAACCCCCACCCAGCTGCTTATTCTCTCCCTGAGATGTTCACACCTCCTGGCTTGTTCCTGTCCGCACAACTGAACTTATTTAATAGGGAAGTAAATAGAACAGAAATAAAAAGCTTGTGGGGTGAGGTAAAAACAGGGAGATTTCCTGCTACAAACTTAGCTTGGTGAAAACTAACTTAATTTGTTGCCTACTGATTAGGGTGGCAGGAAACAAAAAGACAAATACAGAAACAATACCTTTCCTTCCCCTACCTTTCCCATAGCCAACCTCCCTCCTTCTGTCCTGCCTCCTCTACCAGCAGCAGGACGTTTGGGTGTAGATGAAGATGGCCAATTATGATCAGAACACAGCAGCTCCTGTTTGCTATTCCCTCCTCCTGGCATCTTCCCTCTGCTCTGGCATGGCTTTCCATTGGCTACAGTCCTTATAAAGGAAGTCTGCTCTGAGATGGTCTCTCACTGGGCTGTCATATCTGTTCCAGCACCTGGAGCACCTTCTCTTCCAGCCTTGTTTTTGAACCCAGTTGTTTCTTACCTTTTTTTTTTCCCACCTCCTCTGCCTGTCCAGTATTTTCAGCCCTTTCCTGAGTGCATTTTCCCAGAGGCACTGCCAATTTGGCTGATGGGCTCAGCTATGTCCTGCAGTGGGTCCACTGGAGGCAGCAATGCCATGCACAGGCAGGCCTTGGTCTATTGTCACAGGGGTCACCCCTGCCATGTTCACCCAATAAATACAACAGGAGGCAGCACCACACTGCCAGCTTCTGCACCAGCTGACCATCAACACCCACTTTGAGTGCTTTGGTACACACCAGACTGAGTGCCCATCTCCGAAATCTGCTGCTTGTGAGGCACTGGGAACCCTGGCAAAGCATGAGGTTTTACTATATAAAGCATTCTAAGAAAGAAATGAGTTAGAATGAAGAACAGAGTTATTTGGAGAGAATGTCCCTGCTGGTTTCAAAAACCTGCTGCATAACTGGGAAAAATCCAGACTTGCAGACAGCAAAAACAGAGAATGAGCTGGTGAATCGGCAGTGTCAGAAAGGAGAGCAAATGTCTTTTCAGAAAAAAAAGAAAAAAAGAAAAAGCAAATTTATTGGCATTTCAGTAGAGAACATGCAAAGATTTAATTTTCATATATTTAAGTGTTCCTGAAGTGTACAAGGTGGAGACACCACAAATGTGTATTCCCACACTAGAAACAGATGCCTTATTCCGCAAATTTCATTTATCATCCATACCTGAAATAAATCCCCTTGTACTCTCACAAAGAACACTGAGCTCCAGTGAGTCTTTTGAAGGCATCCGGGCTTCCTTAGGTGAAACTTGGCAAATGCTACTGCTGTATATAGCATCTATTAGATAGGAAACCCCCTCATCTTGGTGTGATCATATATTCTACACCCTAGCAAAGAAAAATCTCTAAATCTGAAGAACAAGATCGAGATGGAAGAGACTGTTGCAAGCACTGCTCTGTATCTTAGAGAATTAGGGATGTTTATGACAGAATTTTCTTAGTCATATAAAAATACCACACAAGGAGTTTAATTTTACTGTGGTTTTCAGTATTAGGCAATATTTGAAGGCATTTCAGGCAGCATTGTGGAATGAAATAAAAATAAATAATTATTGCTATGGGAAATGAAATAAAAATAAATAATTGTTGGTCTGTGATTAAAACATTAAAATGTTGCAGCTAGAAATCAATTATTATTCTGAAAATTTTGAGCCCCTTTAAAAAACTGGAATTAAAGTCTGACCACAAAATTCTGTACTTCTGAAAACTGGTCATTTCTCAGAAGTATGAAAATATTCAGGGAAAAATAACCTTTTTTGGGTCTCCACAGACCTAGACAAACTAGTGTTTAGATTTGGTAATATTCAAACAAACAAACAAAAAAGACTCTCTCCATTTTCTAGCTGTAGACAATTTCTCTCAAGAAAATCCAAATGAAGTATAACTGCACAAGTTTCCAAAGGCTCTGTTTTTTGCTTTGCCCTACTTTTTATTTCTTCCTCTCAAGTAATGTCCCCAGGTTTTTCTGCTTTATTCTCAGCATGATTTTGTTTAGCAGTTGTCTTCCTACAGCAAATTCAAATAGTGCTGCTGTTTCTCATTCAAAACTGAGAAGGTCTCTAACTGCTTTAAGATCAAGGAAAATTGGATAACCAGTATTGGTAATGCTCTGGAGAGTACCCATGTTGCAGATCATCTAAATGGAAGTATATAGAATGAAGCCTTTCCCATCCTCTCCAGAGCAACCCTAAATTGATCTGTGTTCCCAGAAACACAGTAAACATCTTTTTCCAATGTCATACAGCCTGATGGGAACCAAAGGTGCACAATGCTTGATCACTGATTTATACAAGCACTGAATCCAGAGACATAATTTCAAGCATAATAACAGAGAGATGTAATATGTGCTTTGAAATATTTTTCCTTTGCTACCTGGCTAGAAGTTAAAGCACTTGTACTTCTTTCTTCTCAGTTTTTGAATCTTTAGCAGTATAAGCTTTACAGTTTTAGGGTCAGCAAGTGCATGGTATACAATTTTAGGATCTCCATGGTTTTCATTTAATCCTCAATATGTAGGTTTTGGCATCCAAAGTCAAAAAACATTTCTGAGACTAGGCATTGGAGAGAAGGAGATGAAGAGCAAGATAAAAACAAGCTAAAAGTTTCATCAGCATAAAGCCAGAGGTGGGTGAAGTTGGGGTTCTGAGCTGTTTTCTTCTAAACATCTGCTGAGGCTGAGGTGCTGATTGAAAACAACTGCATCTGAGCGGCTGCTCTGGATATAGTAATTAGTCCTACAATCACTGCATGCAGGTGTTTAATTACCAAGGTCCCGCTAGCGACATGGTTTTATTGAATTGGAGTTTTCCTTTTGTGGCTTTTACTGACGTGTGTTCAGACTTGCTGGGATGGTATCCTTGGGAGAGCACATCTTTGACCTTCGGGGTTTATTTCAGCTGTCTGAAAACAGGCTGCCTCACAGACATGCATGAACCCAGGGCTGAACATCACAGGTGGGAGCAAACAGGCTGTCCAAACAAAGGTTACCCACTAAGGTAAACCCTTAGGGATTCACGTTTACTCCTGGCTTCCAGGACACATATCACCTTTAACCAGTCATTTTGAGATCAGGATTAAAATTTTCCCTCATTCAGAACAGCACCAAAAGCCATTTTAAAAGTTTGGTTGTTATCTCACATTAGATACCTCCAGGACAAACTACACTAAAAAGTTCTTTGCTAGTTCTATAAAACAAGAATAAAAGCATCATCTGTTTTGCTGCTTCTAACCATCTTTTAAATGTCTAAAAAAGGAGCTCCTTTTTAAACAACAATTTGTAGTCAGCTTTACATTTCTTTCCCAGAAGCACAAAACTCCTATTCCAATGTTATGAACAAAACAATCTTCACACTGAGACTGACAACTACATGCTTGAGAAGTGGTACAACCACCTTCACTTTCACAGCAAAAATAACCAATTGTTTATAGGGGTTTGTCATTCTCTCCTCAGGAAGGCAGCATATTTGAAAGAAACAGAGCATGGAGTTGGCCCAATGGAGTTAGAAACATTCTTTAAAATGTCTGTGAATGAAATACAATGTTCACTAGCATTTGTGATCAGTCTTTGCATAACTGTCTCTACTTCCTTTCTATATATGCTGCCAGGGACCATAACTGAACTTTTAAGACCCTTCCTCAGGGATTTATCCCCAAGAACAGAAGCACACTTCTCTGAAGATGTTCACACCAGAAGTTCCAGCACTAAACCAGTCGCTTCTGTCATAAGAACAATACACATTTTATAAAGACGTTTAACCCTGCCTTGAGCAATGGTAGATCCATCACATCCAACACTAAGTTGTCTCCTTAATTACTTTCACTTTCAATTTTGTGCAGCACATACACTCCCAAAAATGTCCTGTGGTGGTTATCCCCTGAACCAGTCCCCTCACTACTACAAGCTAACAGCTAATCTTCAGATCCATCCTCCTTATGCACAGATTTGGCAAGGCTGAGCACCAGCTGACACTCAGCTTTCTCACCTTTTAAAGCAGTTACAGCAAATTTATAATCCTCTCTCACCATGTGCACAAGAACATTGGAGGCATTTTTATGAGGAATGCTGTCAATCAAGATCAGCTCTTTGTGTGAAGGATGTGATTAAATCAAATGGGAATTAATCCAGGGAAGCCTTACAAACCAAACTAAGAAGGATGCCAAATATGACAACTTGGTGCCTGTGTAATTGGTGTAAAGTTGCAGGCAGTGCTCTGAGCACATGAAGTCCATGATGAGTGGACATCTAACCTACACCCATCCCTGTGCTGGCAGCTTCCCGGTGCCCTGGGATGCCAGAGACAAAAGGCTCTTCTCCTGGTTGTCATTTTTTGGCCCTCAATAACCTCAGAAGGTTACTGAAAGCTGGAGTGGTCTCCTCCTGACAGCCATGACATTGTTTTCTTAGAGCTGTTCACTCAAAACCTGCTGCCAGAACTACCCTGACCATAAAATAAATAAAACCCACAACTGCACGTAGAGTGTTGGCTTTACAAAACTACAACAGAAGCACTGAAGTCTGCCGCTCTTGTTTTACTCCTAACAAAAGAGAAACATCGCCTGGTGGTGGAAAGGACAGTGACTACTGCCAGGAAACTGAAGTGTATGCTGCCAGAAGTTTGCTCCATCCTCACCAGTAAAATTTCTGAAAAAATCCTGGAGAAAAAGGCAGCCTTTATCCATGTAGGGATGTTCAGGCACAGGCTGTGGTAAGGAGAGCTGTGCTTGCAGAGCATCCCTTACACCACCCCTGTACCCACAGGGCACGTGTTCTGTGGACAGGACTGAGAAGAAGAACAGTGCTGGACACAATTTGCCTGGAAATTGCTTTATGTTGCAATAAGCTGCACCACACAGAGAGGTTTGACGATGGAGCACAGTGGGAAATCTGAGCTGTCAAAGGGCTGAGCAAGGCTCACCCGGACAGCCTCTCACCCACGGATGTGGTCACTTCCTAAAGGTAAGAATTTTACATGACCTCTGTCTGTCCCAATAAAAGCAGGAGACCTGCTTCACAAAGCAGGACCTTTGTTTTTATTCACCAAGATTTCAGAAACACAAAAACAAGTCTGAGCAATTATCCTCAGAGAAAAAGCAACAGCAAAACTGGAATGCATTAGCCATAAATGAAGCAATTAAGTCTAACCTTTGCTAACCTGGCAGGCCAGTGGCATAAACAGTATGCCAGGAGTTATTTGGGTCCTATAGATGCCCTTTAAAAAGCCAATTACCTGGAAATGAGTGACTCTGTCAAATGACAATATAGCAGTCCTTCAGAAAGTGCTGGGGGGGGGGGGGGGGGGGGGGGGGGGGGTTGCTCC
>VWZN01019128.1:110450-132343 GCA_013396955.1 Regulus satrapa | reverse complement strand
GGGGGGGGGTGAGGCAGTGTCTCTCTGCCTGGGCCCACATGCAGCTTTCCAGTATAATTGAACAGCTCTCCTTGTTCAGAGGAAGGCAAAGGGTTCTTTCAGTGGAAGGTCTTTGAAATTAATTACACTGCCTCTTACTGGGGGAACAGTAGGGCACACTTGCTTGGATGCTATGTCAACATGTGAGTAGGTTACTGAGGTGGAAAAAAAAGGTACAAATGCAAAGCAAAAAAAAAGACAGGGGACACAGCAAGACGTATGAGAGTGCCGAGTCTCAAAAATGCCAGGATGAGATGAAACACAACTAACTCGGCTTATGTTACTAAAAAAAAGAAAGAAGAAAGTGCTAAAAAGGCTGACAGGGCACATATACAAACAATGGTTATGAAGCAGATAGGACAGGCATGCTCATCCAAGGACAGGAACAGAAGGGGAGAAGAGAGCCTTGATTTCAGTTTGGCTTCATAAACAAAAATGCTCTTCTACATGCTATTTCAGAAAGAGCAGCACATCAGTCAAGGGACTTCTCCAGGTGACGTGGCTGACCTTACAACAGGTACCTTCAGCAATTGATGGGGGGTATTCCAGATCCCAATGCAGATTTGAGCTCAATTATTTTGCCTCATGTCTGTTTTTTGGGGTTGTTTTTTTTTTTTAAGTTCATGGAACAAATTAAAACTACACTGCCTTTTTAAGACTCAGCAAGGGAGAATTAGAAAAACCTGAAAGGTAAGCAATTAAATACATTTACCTGCCATCTTTCTTCCTATCTACATGCCTCTGCTCTCTCTGCTGTCTCACTTACTCCCATCTCACCCCATCCTCACTTGCCCCACTGCTCTGAGCATCCATCCCATCTGTCCTTCACTTTCACACCCCAGCCTCCACAAGCAACAGAGACTGCAAAAGGGCATCAGAGATGGTGCTCATGAGCTAGTACTGGGATGCAAGCCAGCATGTGCCACTGTGGGCACACATCCAAAGGATGTTGCTGCTGCTTGTCTGAGATGGGCCCTGATTATCTGCATGATGATCAGGGAAGTCATGATGCTCTTGGGGACTCATCTTGTCTAGACCACTTTTTTCTGCCTCTGCAGGATGATGGGCTGGTTCTCACTGGCCCCAGTGACACACAAAAGCCATTGCACATAAAAAGCCTCTAAAGCAGCACAAGGACAATGCTGTCTGGGTGATGAAATTATGTACAAATGCACTCTTCCTGGTGTAGGCTCCTGTCTTTGCATGTACTTGTCTTCACAGGCCAACAAGAGAGGATATGAAAATCCATAAAGCAGCAGCAGAGAGCAATCAGAAAAACATGAGATTGTAAAAGAGTGAAGTACTGCATCATAATTATATGCTCAATTTTGATACAGAGACTGTATGGTTACAGCTTTAGAAAACAAGACTATCACAGCATCCAAAGTGAAACAAACAGCAAAGCTAACCTCATCCATCAGCTCTGTAACCATCCCATACAGCCCTGTCCCCAAAAAACCTTTCAATATTCATTTATTAGTTTCCCACCCCAAATTCAGATTTCAACAATACACAGTTTTCTCCCGGGAGGCTGTAAAGGACACAATTCACTCACACCCCAGCAGCTGCTGCTCTGTAACAGCAGTTTCTCTGTGTGCCTGCCTATTACCCAGGTGACCTGGACAAAAACATCTCCTGGGTATTGCACATTTAATGAGCTGGGGATTCTTAACAAAAACAGATTTGCAAATTTTATATTTAATAGAGCCTTCAGGATAAGTAACTAAAATGCACAGACCATTAATTAGGCTGCTTGTTTTGGCTGATTGTATTAACAGAACTCTGTGGTGATCTGACTACACATTACCCTTTACTTAATGGAACCAACTGTTGGTGTACCTAATCTGACATTCATAGAGCTTTACAGTTCCTTTTCTAAGAAAAACATCTCCAGAGAAAGTAATCCTGCAGTCCTTCCAATGAATTGTAAGACAAGGAGCACACTAAGCTCTTCTCAGCAACAGCAGTGTCCTCTGTTATTAACTTCCCACTCGGTCTACTTAATGCACACCCCACTGACACTGGACCCAGCAGCTTGTTTCTTGGAGGTATTTAAACAAAGTTTTACCAATTCATCTCTGTTCCCATTTCTACTTTTTTTCCATTTCTTTAACTGCCTAGGTCTGAGTTTTCCCTCACTGATGTTATCATGGCAGCACTTTGCATGCACTTCAAGCCACCTTCTGTTCAATAGTCACCAAAGTCTCGACGTTGCTCTCAGCTCTGTGTTAACTCAGTCCAGCTGAGACAGCTCAAGATGACGTCTGCTCACACTGCAGCCTGGACACGTGCTTTCATCGACTCACAATGGGAAAAGCATTGTTACAGACGGCAAAAAACAATCCCTGCATAGGACTTTTGAAATCAATAAGGGCCCTCTCTCAGATCTGACCTTCAATCAAGTACACAGGACAACCGCAATAAAACCCCAAAGCCTGAAAGTTACTAATGGACACATCAGGTAACTCTCAAACACCTAAGAGACATCCTCTGGAAAACAGCAGAAAATGTGGAGGGCAGCCCTAGGTGTTTGGCATTACTTGTGCTACAAGTTCAGCAGATCAGACTTTCTTAGTTATGAATGACATGTGAATCAGCTTCTTCTGCCATATAAGATTTACCCACTTCAAGAAACTGGCAAAAACATGAAAGAAGAGTCTTAGAAAAATATATATTTTTCTTTTGCTTGGAAAAGAAAAATTACATTTGATTCTATCACATAGAAGTTGCTTCTTCTGCACGTGGAAGCAAATCCTGTTGTCCTGAAGTCATGGCAAGGCTTTTACTGACAGCTCACAGGTCTGTCTTCACATTCATGCCTTACAGCCTGAGATTTCTCTTTTTCCCTATATGCTGCATTCATTTCAGATTCTTTTTTACATGGCAAAAATGACCACAATAGTTCAGACATCCCAGCAGCCTTGTGCTTGCACATGTAGTGTTCAGACACGGTTCTCATTAGATACTGTACATATATAAGCTTGATATTCTAAAGATTAACTTTACAGCCTTTATACCCCTTCTCCCTTTGTTCACAGTTCATCTCCTCTCTTATTTTTTATGGTGCTTCATGTGATGTCCAGGATCTGCAGACCTTCAGCATCCTCTCTCTGCTGGTTCTACCCATGCATAACCAGTGCCTGCTGCTGCCCCTTCTTTCAGAACCTGGAGAAGTCATCCTGCTCAGAGAGATTTCTTCAGCACCACAGTCCATCCAAACCTACCGTGTCAATTTTAACCATCTGAATTGCTTCAAAACAGCCTCTGTACAGTTTTGGGTTTTTTTCTTACAGCTGACTGTAAGTACTCTTCTTTCATTTAGCTCAGTTCATTCAATACTGACATGAGAATCCAAACAGATGTACACTGGCCATCCAGCCATTCTTACTAATTTAACACATTCTCACTCTTCTGTGCATATTCTTCTTTCACAACTTATTTATCCCATTTCTCTGTTTTTAATCTCTCTTTCCAGACATTATCAATCCAATGTTTGGGGTTTTTTCACATCCTTTTAAAGATTTCAAATATTCTTTGCTGATCATATACATGTTACTCAGGTGGTTTTGGCCAAAGACCCCCAAATAACAGGTCAGAATAGGCACCCTGTAACATCATAGCCTATCCCTCTGTCCTCCTGTGTTAACAGGACTTCTCACCAGCACCATTTCAGGGCACCAACTGCATTCCTTATCGTAATTAATGTCCACTTGTGAACTCCCCCTGCTGCTTAAAACCAAGAGGACTGTGTGTGAAGTCAGTACACATGAGTTCTTAACTGCAAATACACACAGCAGCCAGAAGATGGATGGATATGGAATTAAATACTCTCATAAGTGAAGGGTTTTGACCTCTCCCTGGAAATCTCCCAGCTTCAGAAGGGATACTGAGGAGTCCTGCCACCTGGAGGAGTCAAACACATCATGGCAATGGGTAGCAGAAGGTAACTCAAGTACCAGGAGGGAGAAAACTTCAAAGGGCAATAGAAACAAAATTAAACTTTATGAAAACAAACTTTATCTGAAAGACCCTAAATCAAAAGCAAACCTTAATAGCAATGCCCAGAAATCACAGTGCCGCCCCAGTATAATGTCCATGGTGGCAATTACACTGCAGAGAACATTTGAGTTTAGAACTGTAACAAACCTTTGCCTTTAGGTCTGTACTAAACCCAGTTTACCTGCATTCATACAGGAAAAGTAATCAAGGATTGGAATTACCTCTATTCATCTGTTTGGGTTATTCTTGCCTCAAGGTGCTGTAAAGACACAGAACTCCCTATTCATTTTTCCCCAACAAAACCAAGTGATTGCCAGTTTGTTTCCACACTCAAACCTGAAATAAAAACAAGGATCCCACACACTCCTTGTGTAGCCTTTACAAAGGGCCCCTTTCTTGGAACAAATTACAGTTATATGGGTCTTCTAAGGCAGGGGCTCAGCAAACATAAAAAACAAAAAATATTTTTTTTTTTGTTTAGGATCTTTGTTAAAAAAAAAAATTAAAATTAGGTATGTCAAAAATGTTACAGCTTTACTCTAAAACTACCCAGAAATATCAGGTAGGAAATAGTGTTCTGCAAGTTTTGCATTGACAGCTTTTCTTCCGTTTGCCAGGATTTTAAGATAAATCTATTTTATAGACAACCTACAAAAGAGAATTGTAAACAGTCCCAGAACAAAGAATTGCCCTGCCTCAGTTAATCAAATTCATTTGCTTATAATGTATGATCTTACTAGTACTCTAGTCTTTCATAAAATATGGGGTAGGCAAGATAATCTCATATTAGAAAAAGAAGCAAAAGCAAAAATGTCATTTTAATTCATCTTAGAAGAGCAATGAGAAGTCCTACTTTTTCCATTTTGCAGATAATTTCATCAATAATTTAGGAGCTGCACCATCATCTCCAAATGCATTATCTACAAGAGGAAGCCTCAATTAAATCAGTTATTAAACCTAATTAATTAAAGTTTCAGGTTTTCTACACAGGTGCACTTGTTTTTGTTCAAGGGAGCCTTACTTGCACTTGGTCCTTTTTCTAATCAGCCTGAACAAAATCGATATATGAGAGTTGATACTACTGTTGGTAGTTGAAGGATGAATTCCAAGTCATTTGCTTACAATTAATTTGAGAACACTTTCTCTACTACAGAAAGCCTACTAAAATTGCCTTTTTCTCTTATCTGAGAATCAATTATTTCACTTGAAGATGGGATCCCTTCGCTCCACACTGTTAAATGACTAATTAATATTTTCCAGGTAACATTTCAAGTTAAGAGGAAAAGGAGAACTTAGATGTTAACAGCTTGTCAGAACTTGAGGAAAAGCTCATGTATCACAAACGGCCATGGCTGTTTAGCCAACACCAAGAACTCCCACAGGCTGCTCTACGCAAGGCATAACACAAAAAGCTTTGCCGTAGTTTTGACTCATCTTCCCAATCTTCCCACTCACATCCCACTACCTTTTTTAAGTAATTTTCATTTGGCTCTTCCATTCAACCGCTCCTTCAGGTTTTTCTCATGTCTCCCACATCATTCCTTGTCCCTTTTATATCCTCTCTTGACTTTCTCTCTCTTTGTCTCCTGCCTTCTCCCATTTTTTCTTCTCCAAGACCATTTCTAGGCATTGCAAATGTGACTGCTCAGCAATCAAGCAGAAAGGGAAAACCCAGGCACCAAGGGAACCTTACTGACTAGGTCTAACTTGAAATAGACTGACACGGGAGCAATTAGAATGTAATTTTATGTAATAAGATGATTTATTCATTAGTACAAGGCAGGGATAAAAGCTTACAGCTGATGAGAGAAGCAGGTTTGTTACAGCTGTCAGTTCCACCAGCAAAATGTATTAGTCATTTAATTTCCTAATTTTTTTTTAAAACACCAAAAGCATCCTATAATTACATGTATGTGCCCTTCCTTATAGCAGGAGGTTTTGCACGGAGTTCTTTATTTTCATAATGAAAGGAGAACAATTAAAGTGTCATGAGATGATTGGTCTGTCAGTGAGTTTGATTGACCACGTACTATTAAAAAAAAAAGTATTTTTTTAAATAAATAGTAAGATATTGGAATCAAAATACCTATACTTTTTCACAGAAAGAAGGTTAATAAGCATCAGATACCTCAAGCATATTCTAAGCCAAGAGACTTATACAAAGATTCAGATGGTTTATCTTCAAGGACATCTGCTTTAACAGAAGTCAGCTCTTATTCCTTTACTGCTTTCAAAGAAATTTCAGCCTAAAAGTCTGATTATCAACATCCAAAGCACTTCTAAAGTTGACCTTCCAACCTATAATGATTAGCCCTAGCAAAAGAGTGCTATGGAAAGCGTCTGCATCATTGATGACATACAGAAGAAAATGAGAACATCAAGGCTTTGGTTCATCATCTCACACATCAGCCACAAGGCCTGAGACTCTGCAGAAAGCAAAGAGCACTCTGCTTTATCTCTCAGTGGCCACAACTGGAGAGCACGCTTCCCATTTTGCAGTACCTCCTAGGCCGAATGCATGGTGGATAGGAGTACTCAAAGCTTGTCCCTTTCCAGTCTGCTGGAGAACAGGAAGACGTAGTCCTCAGCAAGAGGACAATGGTTCAGTGTTTAGTGCAACTTAGCTGGCAGCAAAACATGGCAGAAAGGACCTTTGCCTAGTACTCAAGTCCCAGGTCATTCCACCCTCCCTCTACTTCCCTCTGCCCTCCAAGGACTCAATGTTCTTCAGAATACAAGATTACAGGCTAGACAGCAAAGAAAGGCGTTTATCACAGAAATGCTGGTGGCTTTAGGAAAGATTCCCAACCTGCATCAACCAGACCCTGTTTCTGCTGTTCAGCAGCCAGAAGTAGAGAGCAGGAGCACCACCACTGCATTGTCAAGGGGAATTGGGCTGTTTTTATGCGTCAAAGCTCAGTCATTATATTAGCATGTATATAGCCCTGTTAACATTTCAGACGAAATGTTATGAAGATGAAAGCACAAAGAGCTTGTGACAAAAAAGGTGTTGCTGGTGTCCTGGTCCTGCCCAGGACTGCCCTTTCTGGAGTGGGGTAGCCATCCTTACTCCTGTTCCACTCCATGACCTGCCAACACAAGCTGCCAGCTCCTGGTGGGACCTTGAGCTTGCTTGGGGTTTTCCCGGTTCAGGAAACTGCCACCCAGTCATGATGATCCCCTAATTAGCTGCTGAATGTGCCTGCAACAAAACCTCAGCAATCCTTTGTCACCCAAGTGACAAAGGTTTTCCTTTCAGTTAAACTACACCAAATATTTTCAGATTCAAACTTTCCTCCATCAGTCACCAAGATCACATAAAAAAACATAAAAAGTATTTACACATCTGCTTGGCTCTGCAGGTGCACAGCCATCCATTCAAACGCCTCCTCCAAGAAATCTCAGGAGGGATCCTTCCCTTTACTGGAGCAGAAAGGAAGCACCTGCCTATGCCAAGCAGGTCAAGAGAGGTGATCCTTCCTTTTTACTCAGCACTGGTGAGTCCTCTGGACCACAAGGTCCAGTTCTGGGCTCACAACTACAAAGGGAACAAAGGGACATGGACATACTGGAGAAAGTGAAACAAAGATCCATGAAGATGCTACATGGATGGGGAGGGAGGGGGGGATTTGCCACACCCAGAGAGGTGGAGCGCTCACAACCTGAAAACTGGAAGGCTCAGGGGTGTCTTATCAAAGTGTACAAATATCAGATAAGAGTGTAAAACAAAGTGAACCAAACTCTTAATGAAAGGACACAAAGGGCACAAACTGAAATACAAGAAATTGCAATTAAACTTAAGAAAAAGGTTGGTTTTTTATTATTGTTGTTGTCAAGTTGATCAAATAACGGAACAAACTGCACGGAGACATTTACCACCCAACTGATCATGGTCCAGAGCAGCCTGCTGTAGTTGATCCTGTTTTGTGGGGAGATAGGACTAGACAATCTCCTGCTGGCCCTTCCAACCTTGCAGAGGTGGAAAGAGTGAGGTCGGTGTCTTTACCTTCTCCTAGTGCAGGATTCCCCCTCAGCCTCTGATCTTCGGTTTTCCTGAGAAAGAGGCTAATAGCAAAAATACAGTATGAGCTAATGGTCTGGAACACTTTGCTCCCTTTAAAAAACAAATCTGCTTGCATCATACTATTACTCCTACTAGGAACAGCTGAACAAAAGCATGAGGTGTATTTCTCAGAAGTTCCCCTCCTTCTGCTGCTTATTTCAGTCCCCAGGCAGCTGTGACTGGATCAACATAAGTACCCTCTGCAGCAGATATGCCAAACAAGCACAGTAAAGGGAAAGCAACAGCAAATTATGAAACGTGTGGGAAAATACACTATTTTTGTAGTCAGGTACTGTTTGTAAAAAAAGAAGAGGCATAAAAACAGCTTGTGAGGTTCTGGTAAATTCTCTCAAGAGACAAAACAGTCCCATTTACAGCAGATATTTGGGTCCCATACAAATACTGATGTAAATGCAGTTTCTTGCCCAGTCTGATGACAGCTTACCAGAGGGCTGTGTGTTATCTGGTAAGTGTTCCCCTGTGAAAGACATAGAGGCAGCATACTCTAAATAGAAAGTCATCCAACAGGATGAGGCACTTGTGGATTTTTTCAGTCCTTTATCCAGAGAAAGCTCAATATCTTGCTAATCATCTACCAGTAATGTTCTGGTCACAAAAGAGGGCTGCTGCTTGCAGCACTGGATTTGACAACCAGCTAAGGACAACAGGTCTTTGCATAAAATAGATTAAAAACTTTTAAAACTGATTTAGAGATGTACTGAACAAGACTTTATAATGGAGAAAGTCTTTGTTAAACTCATCCTTGCAAGTAGAACCTATTAATTTGAGTGCTGCATGTCTCTGCAAATGTCAGGTTGCCTTTGGTACAAAGCAACTCGTGTGCAGCTTCCAATAAAGGAAAAATGTCAGGCACTTTTTAAGCTTCTTTGGGCTGACACATCTCAATTGCATGCAGTTAACCCAGGTCTCTGTTCCCTACTATCTGCAACAGAGAGTTTATGACACAGGTTTCCTCATTTTAATTTACCTACTTCAAGGTACTTCAAGTTCACATATTTTTTTCTTGCTAAAACCAACCTACTTAATAGTGATGGCTTAAGGCAAAGTGATGCATTAAAAAGAATTTCAAAAGACAGAGCCAAGTAGAACAGAAAAAAGAGTTCTCCAGCCCAGCTTCCACTCAATAGCCACTATAGATACCTATGTCACTCTGCCAGAAAGATACCTTATCTCACTACAAAGCCATACATTTCACAGTTTAATTATGCTGAATTAGAATGGGGCTTTTCCTGCTAATATCAGAGGATTTGACTTGGAAAGGACCTTGAAGATAATCTAGTTCTAACCCCTGCCAGCTTTCACTTGACCAGGTTGCTCAGAGCCTCATCCAATCTGGCCTTGAACACTGCCAGGGATGGAGCATCCACAACTTATCTGGGTAACCTCTTCCACCCTCAGAGTAAAGAATTTCTTCTTAATATCTGATCTAAACCTTCTCTCAGTTTGAAGCCATATCTAACTTTAGCTTCCTTTGCTGTAAAATTCAATCATTTTATTCCCAAAGGAGAGACACAGGAGCATCAATTCCATTTTGTTCAGCTCTGTTCTAGGATTCTGCCCCTTTGAAGAATTAACCCTTCTCTTTACCCAAGTCCTTTTCTAGCTCATAGATCCGAGTTTGTAGATATTTTAATTTCTTATACTCCTCTCTAAACTATCTCTGGTGAGTTTTTAATCTTCCTTAATGACTGATGTTGGAATCTGGAAAAGGTACCTTGTCCAAAAAGAGTTTCTCTGTTACTTTACTGAAATGAGAGATCATAGCATTGAAGTCACTGGACATGTTTTAAGTCTTAAAAAACTCTGTCTTCTCTAATTGTTCATGCTGAAATTGTTTGGCATTTAACTTGATAAAGGTAATTCAACCTGGTATTCAGCCTACTGACATCACCAGTGCATGGTCAAAATACATGGTTTTGCATATTCTTTAGAAGTGACAATCTTGCACAGCAACTTAAGCAAATGGAAGTGAGTTTTCATACTAAGATTTGTAAAAACTATGAAAAATTTGGAGATATTTCACAGTGGCTGATAGTTCATGGACCATTCCAGAATTAATATATCTTTTCCAATGACACAATTGAACCAGTTTTCACAGAGCCCCACAGAGCAGAGATGAAGGTGAATTAAATGAAAACCAGAAAGCAGCAGTCACTGAGGAATCTAAAAACAAATACCAAAATGTGTACCTGTATGTGTGCCAGTGCAGGATATTTTCAGGTGTCCTTAACTTGGACAGGCACATGGCAGAGAAGAACCCTGGCAAGCATTTTTAAAACCCAGGCTTTGGATCAGTGAAAAGTGCAGCCTCTTCGTGTCACACTATGATTGTATTATCCATTGGCCAAGACAGTGCCATGAGCCAATGCCCCAGAACTTTCAGCTTGTATGGCATTTACCTTAGCATAAACTTGTTTATATGTCAATGTCTATCAGTGTCTGAAAGGAGCATGGCAAGAGGATGAAGCCGGGCTCTTCTCAGCGATGCTGAAAAATAGGACAAGAGGCAATAGGCAGAAACTAATGTACAGGAAGTTACACCTGAATATGAAAAACTTGTTTACTGTGCAGATGACTGAGCACTGGAACAGAGAGTCTGTTCCAGACTGAGTACTGCCCAGAGAGTATTCCTCACTGGAGATATTCAAGAACAACTTGGACTCAATCCTGTGCCACATGCTCTAGGAGGAGCCTGCTCGAGAAGGGAGGTTGGAACAGATGATCCATTCTGGTCCCTTCCAACCTCATCCATTCGGGGATTCTGTGAACTGAGGGTACTGATTTCATAGTTAATGACCATGGGCTCAAAGATTCTGGTCATATATTTATAAAAATTATATATATACATATATATATATACACACATCTATTTATGTTATATATATATATGAAACCTGTTTCTTCTCACCACTGGTTCCTGAAAAAGCAAAATTACTACAGCAAATAAATTTTCATTAATTAAGGCAAATTCTGATTTAATAATGCATCTCCACCTAACTATCTATCTAAAGATTGATCCTTTCTTGAAGGGCTTTTCAAACTTCAAGTTTAGTAGGCAGGTGGCAGGTACTGTGGCTGGCATGACGACAATCTGAAATCGGGGGACATTCCAAAATAAATCGCACAACTTGAGGATTTTAAATTGTAAGTGAATCCACAGAGAGTAGTGGGAAAAGCATATTTTCTGTAATTAAATTAGAGACATCAACTATTTGAGGGCCTGACAGTACTTCCGTAGTAGCACTGATTCAACATTAAGCAAATGCTGATTGCTTCCTGCTTAAGTCAGCCCAGGATCACTCGACAAGTGTCTGTGCACTGACCCACAGTGGAAGGTCACCTTCAGCAAATGAGCAAATGCATTTCTAAACAATTTGAACAAACCATAAATTTTAGGTTGAGATAGTGGTCATTTGATAATCTGCATGCCTCAGTGAACGAGTGCTACACTGAAGCACAGGAAGGTGTTTTGCAGATTCAAGAGGTCAGAGGGACAGATTTACTACGTATGCATAGGAACAGTCAGACCTGCCTTCTCTCCTACAACTGGGGTGAGACAAGACAATTCTGCCACCTTACTGTTGAGCTGTTTATCTGATGACACACTAAAAAAAGGAATGAATAGATTTATGAATCATAAAATTATACTAACTGCAGCAGATGATGAAATTCATGACTCAGGCTACTAAGATTACCATGTTCCAAATTGTACTACTCGCATTTCTTTTATTTATTGCTTTGCAGCTAGTATAATTTGTAGTTACCATCAATTAAATGACAGTCATAAACCGAACTTTTAAAAAGATAAAAAAATTAATCATGATGTTGAGCCAAAAAGCAAACAAAAATCTCAAAATATTAACTTTATAAATGCCCTGAGGTATTAGGATACAAACACAACTTGCCAGTCTGTCAGCACGCTCTGACTAGGAAATTTTCAATACTGAAATTTTTCAACGCTGACTATTCAATAAACCAGATTCAGCATTTTGGCTCACCTAACGGCACTCACAGGTTGTTTCCTGACTCTGTGTTCTTGCAAATGACTAAAACTGTAGCTTCTGGCAGAGTTAGGAGCAGCAGGAGCTAATACGACCACTTGTGTTTGAAATATATAAGGGTGGTATGTATAGGCACTCTCAAGAACACCTCAGATGAGCTACTTAGAGCAAGTTCCAGTGCATATTTATTAAGCTTCTTTTTTAAGAGACACTTTCACTAAAACAAAAATACCCAGGAAGGAAGAAGAGGCATTCAAAAACCAAGTCACTGGTATCCAGTATCTCCCCCGCCATTCCTGTCTGCAGCAGTAGGAACAGAAGACTATAAATAAGAGTGAGATTTTTGATCCTGCCTGTAAATAATAGCTCTTCCCCAGTAAAACAGTAGGAAACTGCAGTACACAAGCAGACGTGACTGGAAGGCTATTATTAAGTTGTAAGGAAAAAGGCAAATCACTACAAAATACCCAAAATGTTCATCCTCACAATTTATGTACATTAGCTGCCATGTTACTTGCAAATGACACCATGAAATAAATGTCTCCAAGAGAACACCAGCACCAAACCATTCTCACTATCTACAACAGCAACATTTGTAGAGGCAACATAAGGAATTAATACTGAAATACAAGCCCCAACAGCAAAAGATGTCTCAAGGAATGTAGCAGCTCTGAAGATATGTTGCTGTAATTCAATAAAGTCAGGCTCTGGTTAACAAAATATTTCAAAAAAGAGCTGGGGAAAAGGCATTAGTGTAAACACACTGTTGTCCAACCAGAACAACTTTGAAATATTTCTTTCTTTCATCTGATATGTTGGAAATTCTGGCCTTAACTGTGCCTGCCAGTCACAACTGGTCTTCAAGGAGAGCTCGGCTTTACTTTTGTGGAACCAATATTTTGACATTTAGCTTAAATTTGAAGGAAGAAAAGTTGCTGTGGAACAGAACTGAATTTCCCAACAGAAAATTTCAATTTTAAACAAAGTTCTACAAGGGGAAAAAAATAGTTTTTAAAATAACACCACTTCTACTTCCATCAGCCTTTAACTGCATCTCCTGATCTAGAGGTCAGTAGGCTTCTCCTTTTAACCCAGCTTTCATCACAGTAATTGGACCAAAACATCTTCAATCTACTTGCTCCAAAAGAATTCTCCCAGTTTCTCTCCTGAGGGAAATTAAATCGATCCTGGAAACTGAAACACTTGTACACAAAGAAATCCTCCGAGTTGTGCTGGCTGTACAGATTCACGCTGCATGTGACTTTCACACTGCACAAGGCTTCTTGTGTGTTTATTCAGTGTTTCAGCTGGTAGGACTTGCACAGCCTGCAATTTACCACAGTTCATGCAAACACAGCATAAAAATTTGAAGTGTGTTAATTACCACTTACAAATCCTTCTACAGAGCTTCAAGACACTGGAAATACTGTCTACTGGATACATAACTTATTCTCCTTCAAGAATTGTCCTTGTGTCTGCTCTACTGCTGCCTTGGCAGGGCAATAACCCGCTCCAGGGTACATCAGGCAATTCTTCTATTAACAACTTGCATTTCACACATCTTCAGGTTCTGGTAACACCACAAGACACTCTCTTTGAAACCAACAGAGAAACTTTATTGCCAGAGTAGGGGGAGAGAACAGAAGAAAAGCTCTCAACAATTTGGTTAGAAAGAAGAGCTGCAGCAGTTCATGGACAGCTCAGTAGCTGATGGAGAGGAAGATACATATATTCCCTCAGCCCTTGCAGCTAACTGCATGCACCCAAGGCTGTAACATGCATTTCTATAGCACAAGCATCCTAGGCCATGGCTGGAGAAAACCCAAGAGACACCTGATAAGGGCAAAACCTGCTGTTGAAGCATCCAAAGGAATATCATCTTGCATCTCAAAGCCCCAAGGTTCACATTCACCATCTTCTTTTACTTCAAACAGGGACTCTTTCTCCAGAGCTGTCATGTCTGTCAGTAATCAGCATAAAAATGAAAAAAAAAAAAAAAAAAAATACAGCTCTTGGCTTTGCTGAAACACCAGGCCATGGAGTTGGCAAGGGAGGTCAGAAAGAAGCCAGAGGGCTGCTAAAATGAAAGACTAAACTTGCAATAGCATATTCAGAGTACAAGAAACTAGTGGTCCACACCGGGACTGCCAAGGTGAGACAGAACAGATCAGGTCTGCTTGACTATGCTACTAATTGTGAAGGTTGCAGGAAAGTTGAATAGCTGAAAGTTCACAAGAGAAGAAAGGCATGTCAGGGTGTTTTGGTGAGCTTTGCCATCCTTGCAGTACAGGAAGTGGAAGAGGATCTCATCCACAGGCCTCAGGCAGCTAGACAGCAAAAAATGGCAAGACAGCAGGTGACAAATACAAACCAACACCATGTCTCCACACAGCAGAGCAAATCTTGTTTCACTCTACCTGTTGGTAACATAACTTACAGCATTAACACACAAAGGCTAGACATAGACAACATACTAAAATATATTTACAAAAAGTACAATTTGGCATTTTAACTCAGCCTTCTACCATGGTGTGGTCTTGATGTATTGCAGTCTCTGAACCTAAAGCTGCCAAAACCCAACTCCAACACTTGATCCCATGTGCCATCACCACATGTGGTAACAGCAGATTTAGGACAACTTGAAAATTGTTTATCTAGCCATGGTGTGTCCGCTGTGAAAAACACACAGTCCAAGACAGCTGCTGCAGGAGCTGTGGCATGGCACATTTTCTTAGTGGCTGTCAGCACACACCCAGAAATCTGAGGGAAGTTTTCACCATGGTTTTAAATTATGCGAATGAAGATCAGGCTCTCAAACATTCATCATAGTCTAGAAAGTCATCAACTTGCAAGCTATCAGACTCCTGATTTGGAATCAGGATCAATTCATGCCAGTTTCCTTGCCAATTGAGGGAATTAAGTGACTGCAGATGAAATCAATCTTTACCCTTTTAGGGGAAGTTTTTGAGGCTGTGAAGGAATATAATTTAACCTGCAGGCTATACATACCTGCAGGAAGAAAACTGTTAAAATGCCAGTGAGTGTTGGTAAGGACTCTTAACTAGCAGAAATCTATTTTGAAGTGCAAAATACCCAACCCTTCTCAAAACTACATAGGCACAAGAATTTATTTATCTTTGATCAAGCATACATGAAGACTTCTAGTTTCAGAAAACCAAGAAGGTTAACAATTTGGGGCTTTAAGTACACTTTAGTTTGCATGGACTCTGGAGCAGGAAAACCAGGCAAATATTTATTCTAACATCGGTTGCACAGCATGATACAAACAATCAGGTTAGACTAACTCTTCAATGTTTAACATTCATTGAAATTAAAGTTAGAATTTTAATAATTAAATTATTAAAATGTTACTTAATAGGGATATAATGCAATCAGTATTTGGAAAGCATTCCATAAAACTTCTAAAATGTTTATATTCATTGACAAGTATTATTCTTCTGCAATTTCTGTAATGAAAATATTTATCACATTAGCCAAAAATTCTACCTAAAAATACTTTTTATGTTATAAAAATACCTTTTGTAATTTACTGCCTTTGGTTATGTACACATTACAGAAATCAAAAAATCAGCATCATACAATGAACAGAGGATGAGCATCTTGCACGCTATTTCATATAAAAAACAATATCTAATTTTGGTTTAAGGATAGAAAACCAAGAGTAACATCAAACATGAGCCTGCCAAGGGTATCTTCTATCCACTGTGGACCGTATAATTGTACCCAAGGGCTCCCCAATTCCCCTGGGGCTGCTGCTCGCCTATTACATACTGCTTTTTGACATTCATCCAACAGCAAGCAGCTTCAGTAACTCTTCTGTGAAATAGCAGGCTGCCAACAGTGCTGTCCAAGAGCAACACCCAGAGGCTAAACATACTGCTACAGCAACACTGCACACTCTGACCTGCTCCTTTCTGAGAAGAAAGGAAACCTTCACAAACATAAACAGCAATTTCCTATGAAGATAAAGAGCTGACAAAACTTTTTCAATAGAAATACCAAGAGCCAAGTGGACAAACTCATTCATGAAAATCACACCCTCAGAGCTAACACAAAAAAAACCATTTAATAGCAGGTGATATATGCACACAGAGCAAGTCAACAGTAGGTTTTGCAAAGATGTGTGTAGAATGTTTTGGTTGGCAGTAGCACAGCAAAGGAGCAACTAGAAGAATGGCTGCTGTCTAGAAAGCCAATTGCATTTTTCAAAGGCAAAAAGACAAAAAAGAGGAAGGATGCTCACCATTTGTTTTTACCAGTTTTTAAAGCAGTGTATTGGGGTGCTTACTTAAATCCTGAAGGCAGTTACTGTAAGAACTGTTCTATGCAACAAAATAAATTTTCAGAAAAAAAAATAATGCCATAGAACACTTTTAAGAGGAATATGCTTTCTGGATTTAGAGCATGAAGAGGGGTAGAAAACTCAGTAAAAAATCAACTCAATAAAGCTTCACCTTAAAGATCTCTGGCATCTAACAAGACTGGTCTCTGCAAAATTAAAGCCTACATATGAGTAAAAGAAAAAGGCTGACAAACCACAAATACAGTCAGTGAAATCATGCTTATAACCCCACATAGTTAATTAGAATAAAACACACTGAAAAGAAATTGCAGAGAAGACTGTATAATCTCACAAAATGAATACACTGACCAAACCTTTTTTACTTCAATATTTCAGATCAGGTCAATGATATCAAAAGAGAAGTCTCAGACACCTGATGGAAAAATGTTCATTTATTCACTAGGGTTTGCTCCATTCTCCTTGGTTAATCACTTTTTTCCCCAATCTGTTGTCTCAGAATTTTGGTTTTTATGCAGCTCATACTCTTCACCTGGTTGCACTGAAACTGGAATCGCATCAACTATGAGGAAGCAATCATTCCTCAGCACCTGCTCAGGCATCAGTCTCTTACAGCAGAACAAATTCAGGAGAAGAGATTTAAATTTATCATCCTACAAACAGAGGGAGAAGGATTTCACCGGTAAGCAAAACAAACCTGATTACAAATAACAACCAAGCATTTGATGAACACATCTTGTAAGTTCTTTTGAGCCTAAAGCCCTCAAAAGATGTAGTACCATAGCATTCCCAATGGACAGCAACACTTAACATCATATTGCTCATTAACAACAAAATTCAAACAAATGTTCAGCACCAGGTCTGTCAACCCAGTGCCAGCCAGAAGAATGTAAGGTTTTGAAATTTTGGAATATGAATTCACTGAACTACTATAAATTACAGAATTACTCAAACTGGTCTTTCTGTTTTTCTACTTTCTACTTTCAGAAACAGGGCCATTCGCCTTCTATAACTTTATCTTTTAAATTCTGTCATATTGTTTTAGTTCTCTACAGGAGCAAAGGGGGAGGAAAACACAAAGTAACAGACACTAAATCAACGGCAGCTATTTTGCTATTAAACCATCACTTACACTTCAGGCTCTTTGGATTTATCAGAAGAGATTACATGCCTAAATAGTTAGCACATTAACAGCACTAGACTCCATACACAAAACATAGATCCACAGCTCTACACATATGCATAAGCTTCATCTATTGAGGAGGAAGGGCACAAATTGGGTTTGGGTAAGGGGACTACAAGAAACACGATCTCAAATGGTGATCTAGAAATCCAGATTACAAAAACTCAACAGGAAAAGAATTTTTACCCAGGAAGGCTTGCTTGTTCACAATCTCCAAGCCAGGAACTCCTCTGAACTGAGTCAATATTAACAGCAAAATACAAGATAACAGTACATCTCTCATCTATCCCTATTTCCCCCAGAGAAAAGGACATGGGATGTAAGGAATTGTACATGAGTGAAAAACTTCAAGTGAAAAACTTGAAGACCGAAACAAGCCATTTCCAACTCTTTCACTTATTATCAGAGTGACTCCAGAGAATTAGTCACTTTGCAAGTAACCTGAAATCTGGGTTAAAAGATGAGATCTGAAAACAGTGGATCTTGCAGGAATAAAGGATTGTTCAATATTTATAAAACATTTTAAATACTCGAAGGAAAATCTCTAGCTAAGAGGATCCAAATGCATGCAAAGAAATGCATTCTCAGGAGTGAACCATGACTACACACTTAAAATTAAAGTGAAGAAAATCTGAGCATTTGAAGAGCTTGAAAAGCTTTGTACTTGCATATTTGCATTTCAAGATACTGTCAAATGTCTGTCAACAACAAATATCCCCTTCTCACACTAAGGAAACTGAAAATTTATTCTATGAGGAATACAGCTGTAGGACAACATTTCATTGTGTTTACTCCATTTCATTGTGTTTGATCTGACATGCCCTTTTTTTTTTTTTGATACACAAAACTGGATGTTGAAACAGACTGAACATTGGTGTGGCTAAATGAACGGCTGCAAGATTTTACTGATAAATACTGCATTTGCTACACAGTCACCTAGCACTAATATCCCTGTTTTTAAGCCTTATGGGTTTTTTTCCTGTGGCAATTTTATATTTGCTGAAAAGAACAAAAATTTTACTAGTTACAAGTGTGCGATTCCTCTGGGCACAAGATTGAGATGGAAGGGAAATTACCAGTCTGTCAGAAGCCTGCAGATGGGCATGGAGATTAATTCCGAATAAGCTGATTATAGATAAAGCACTTTGAAGCAAAATAGATTTTCCCCAAGAACTGGGACAAGGATTAACAGCCAGAGGTCTAAAAGACTCCCCAGGAAACAGCTGAAAGATATTTATTAGTATTACAGTTCTTAGTAAAACTCTCATCTGTATTTCTGTGCTCTGCAGGCAGCACAGATTGCTCCCTGATGAACTACAGTGGTTGGGGCACGTGCATGTATGCACATCCAGAATGAATCCTTTAACAAAAACATAACAGTGCTGGGTTGATTTGGATTGCATCACCTTACAAAGTCAAAATCAAAGTTTCTTTTCATCACATAAAAAAAGTCAGATATATTTGCTCTTATTAATAGCTGTAAAACCTATTAATCCCTGCTAAAAGCAATACCAGATAAACTCATTAACCATGAGAATTAATCGTGAGATAAGAGCAGCTCTTTGCACTTCAGAGGGTACCTGTGACAGAAGAACACAGAAGTATCACACCCTGAAACCGGCCATTAAAATGTTGATTTGCCTACTTCAGACCTTATTTATAGAACATTATCACAGCAGAAATTTTATGGAAAGCAGAAGTGAAGCAACTAGTTTTAATGTCCCAAGTAATCTTTTCTAATGTCCCTGAAGTAAAAGTTTTCCTTATACATGAGAGAAAGTTAGGGGATTTGAGTATCTAAGGATTATTATGAACAATCCTGAGTGCTGCTCTGGGCAGATGGTCCTGTACAAGTTTTGTGAAATATGTTTAAAACCCCCTAGCTGGCCCTAATGTTCAGTCATGAAGTACTGAACCTTCTTTACTTCTTTACTACTCCTATAGTATTGTGTGTTTCATGAAATTCACTTAATTTTTAACAAAAAGTCCTTTGACTGTAATGAGCAATAAGATACACTATTTACAGGATAACCTCCCTGCTCAAATGCTGCATGTTTTATTCCTCTGTGTCCCATTGGAAATAATTTTGCAGAAGGATTTGTTAGACAGTCCTATGCATAATCAGTAATTCTTGCACCAGGGAGAAAACGGTCAAAGTGAAGCTACTAAAAGACACACTGTAGAGAAGTCATGCAATAAAACAAGATTATTTACTGTACTGTATAAGTGATATGCAGTGATACGTAAGCTACCCTGACAGGACACTGAAGGCAGTGCAGCTGTGTTGTCCTGGTACTGGATCATGACATTTCCTTAACCTAAACACAGTAAATAGGACACATGAAGCTCATAATGAACACGATGCTTGTAGTTTAGCTCCATGCATAAACAGTCATCTCTGTAAAGCTGGCAAATAATTAATAAGGAAGAGTAACTAAGAAAGTGGGATTTATTATTTGGTCTTAACTCTTGGCCAGAAGACTGAAAGATTATAGAAAACAGTTACACAAGAAAATGAAACCGAGGAAAGGCAAGCATTCAGGTAAAGCATGCACAGATATGAGGCTATAAAATGATGTACTAATGATCACATCTGAGAGAAAGATAAGTTAGTGAAGATTGACTTCAAAGTTGCAGAGCCAAATGGTAAAGCACGAAGTTGCACAGATCTACTTCTTATTCTTAAAGAGTCACTGAGACCTGGGCAAGAATAAGCTTCAAAAAAGTGTCTGCAAATAGTGTTCAAGGAGACACCAGCTGCTGTCATAAGGCAGGCAGATAATAACAGTTGAGAGTAGAAAGAATTAAAACATCAACAACTATTTGTATCATGCAGGATTCACTTATATCTGTAGATTTGTTTCAGAGGAATAGAAAAACTTGCTGCGCAAAAAAAAAAAGAAACCCAAAATAAAGAATAAAGGGAAAGTACACTTTTTCAACAGTATTTGCATGATTAAAATTTAATTTGGCTGGTTTAATAATGCTCAAACACTGTGCCGTCATTGTGTAGTAAGACAGATGAAAATAGTCAACTTCCTGGCTTCAAAAAAAAAATAGGTTTCTTATACAAATACATCTTTTAAGACTGAATCTCCATGACTTATTTTCCAAGTCTTTAACACAGTATCATTATATTATTACTTGATCCTTCTGAGATCAGAGTTAAATATTAAGAAAACTCTGGGGCTTTTTGCCTTTTCAGTTGTTATTTGTGCAGGCTATCCAGAATTATGCAAATAGTCAATTAAGAACATTTTTTCAGCCCAGCACTTCAAATTAAATATTTCCCTTTTTAAAATCCAACCAAACACCTCTATACAAGAACAGCCTTACCTTCCTCATCTGACAATTGACAGACCACGACAACATCTACCTCATGTGTTCCATCATCTTTTTATGCCAAATTCCTGGGTTTGAATGCAAAGCTGTAAACTAAAAGATATATAATACATAACACTGGTGGGGGTTTTCCCCTTTAGTTTAACAAAACCAAATATCAATCAAGGAGATTCACCAGGTTCCAAATGAAAATGGATTGATATGAAAAAAAATGGCAGGGCAGGGAAAGGGGGTTTTTTTAGTTTTACAGTTGGGTAAAACAGGTGAGAGGATCAAATTTCCCTTACACAGAAATGAGGGGAAAAAATAATGTCAGAAGAAACTCTAAGGGGTCAAAAGAAATAGGTTTTCAAAAATATGACTGAAAAGTCCCTCCAAGTTGTATGTTAAAGAAATGCTGAGGGGTAAGCACACTCTGACAAATGTGAACTTTGTATTCATAAACCAAGTAAAATCCCCCCAGGCTTCACTATTGCCGAGATGTGTGTATGAGTACAGCATTTTTCAGACACTGCCTGCAGGTTAAGCTGAAAATGCCTCTGTCCTGAGAGATTGTGTAGACAGCAAAAGGAAATGTGTTTAGTCAGTGCTGGGTTCTTGGGGTTCAGAACAGCAGAGAACTCAAAAGATCACGGACTCACACTGCTATGAAGTGAGGGAGAACACAATTTCAGATGCCCAACATGAAACTGGCAACTGCTGGGCACAATGCTAAGAATTTTCCATCAAATGATCAATCAGACCAAGTCTGAGCTGAACATCAGTCACACGTGGAGCAATCTGAAATTCACTAGGCAAACTGGAATGAGGTTCCTGAATGCCTATCTTGCTGCACCCCAGATATTCTCTTCAAGAAGAAACAGCCATGTGTAAAACTGTCTTTGTTCCTTTTGGTTTTGGTGGGGGTTTTTTTGTTCATTTTTC
>VWZN01019128.1:93521-110357 GCA_013396955.1 Regulus satrapa | reverse complement strand
GGTTGGTTTTGGATTTTATTCTTTTGGTTTTGTTTTTTGTTTGTGTGTTTTGTTAGGTTTTTTTACATTTTCTCTTGTCTTCACTTCTATGTGAGAAACACTCTAGAACAGAGCAAGACCTGAATAATGGTAGCAAAATTGTTTTAACTAAATCCTACCATGTTAAAAACTTATAAACATCTACGATATCAAGCTACACTTCAGTTAATCTATTTCATCACTCATTCATCCAAATGGAAAAATTACTTAATTTCAAGCAACTGCTCTCTAAATGGGCAATAAAACACAATGAAGAGTGACGTTTATATGGATCAGCTTCATCTTCTCAGCACAGATGTCTACCCAACTTGTAGCTCACATCTCTGTTAGGAATTATTCTTAAAATGCAGCAGCACAGGAGGCTTCACTGAAGCCTTCACTGTAGAGATGATGGAACTGCCAGCATTTCCATTAAGACCCACCCATATACCTGGAGCTCCAGCTGGTACTCAGCAAACCACTTTAATATAAGAATTGCTCATGCAAAATCACTGCTTGAGAACATAAGCACTTGCTGGGTAGCTTGTGGCTTTTTGAATTTGGGAGTTTTACCCAGCTGGGGAGACAGCAATACAGAAAACAAGGAGGTGGAGGAGATGCTGGAATTGCAAAATTGCTCAAATTTAAAAAAAAAAAAAATTACAAATGCAAAAGTACATTCCGAACTATTTTGAAGAATTTAGTTCTGCCTGGTTGCCTATTTTTGCTTCTCTACCTTTCTGCTTTTTACCTCTTACTAGTTGGTTTCCCCCTCCTGGTTTACAGCATATTTTGGGACTGTCTACTGTCAAAATAAAAGCCAGACCCTGAGTTTCTACCCTCTTCCGTGATGGCAGCCAGCAGTACCTCTGGCCAGACTGCAGGGGACAAGTTTGCAGATTGGCAGGAGCCCTCGGTAACACATCAGCTGCCAGCTCCATCCTTTAGTGACCATGCAGAAAGTGGGAGCACTGAGCAGCACTGAAACCTTCACAGAGAAAGCACAAACCTGATCCAGGCAGTGAACCATGGGTGGAACCTTCCTGCTCTGTCACACAAGCTGCTCATTTCAGCTCAAGCCATACCTGTAAATCTTCCTCAGCTCTCTTGTACTTTTCACAATTACACCATCTGTACCTCGAATGACCTTCCAGAAAGCTCAGCTGTCAACAAGTAGAACAACTCGCTCTTTATGACAGCTGGAATTGATTTTTATGTTAACTGAACGAGAATTTTTTATGTCATTTCAAAATCACTGTAATCATCAGACTGCATTAGGAGTAGCAAAGTCAGTGCATAATTCTCATTGTATTGTATCAAGCAACAGTAATCTACTATATCAGGATCTAAAAACAGCTTTCATATAACAGTTCTGGAGTGGAATGTATTCTCAAATGTGTATTTTACTCAATCTCCTTCCTGGAAACCCAGAAGAATCTCTGAAAACCTAATCACTGAGAAAGGTGCTCTCATTATTTATGTGGCAAGCCAAATGTTCTAGCCTTTTGCCTACTTGTTTCCTGAGACAAAGAGTGCTTATTTTAAATTTATTTTAATTAGCTGCTCTCATATAAAAGTAACAGCAATATCATTAATCTACCAGCAACACTAGGTTCCATAATTCATTCACTTTTTTCTCCTGTAAGGAGGCATTTTCTTTATGTCACCTCATTACTCAAGATTCCTTTTCCCAGTAGTTTTCCTTAGTGCATCTCATTTTAAATCCCTCTTGGGAACTAACTGCCCCTTTACAATGCCCAGAGGCAAACGTGCGGGTCCTTTCTTTTCCTTAAGCATCATCATTAAAATAATTAATGTACAATCAAACCAACAGCAGCAAGGCTGAAGTAGTATTTACCTTCCTTAAAGCTTTCTGAGGAATAGTGGGGAACCCTGAAAACTGGAACAGCGTTGACCTCTGCCACCAAGGAGAAGATACATCATCAACAAAGTTGAAAAAAATCAACCAAGTTAAAAGTAAACAGCACAGTAGAAAGAGTTGGGCAAAACTTTTCATGCTGTGAACATCACCTGTCACCCCAGAGCACAGTGTCATGGCTGGAGACTGAAACAGAAAAGTCTAGGTACCAGCTTTTTTTCCTTGATCATTTGTTAGTGGAGTTTTTTTTGTTTTTTAAACCGTTCAAGCTTAGTCTCAGGGACCTGTAAAACTTTCACCTGCCTTTAAAGGCAAAATTGAATTCAGAAAACACAAACTGTTCTACTGTTACCTCTTACTTTGAATAGATAAAATTAATGTTTCTCAACCCATCTGAACAACAACAGACAAAAATGCCAACACCATAAAATTTGTTCTTTTCAAACAGCTTCCACTTTAACTGGGCCTTTAAGCTTTCTACAGTTTTCTTAACAGATAATAAGTAGTGAATAACATGTCTTCTATTCAACAATTCCTCTGCCTCATTTTTTGAACTAGGAGAAAAAGAAAAAAATAGAAATTGTTAAATCTTTCTATTTTAATGTTTTACTCAAATGTGTTAAAGAAACAGCCTGCAGCATATTTGAATTCAGCTTTTCAGAGTCTTTCCCCACAGAAGAGGGTTTTTATTGCGTTTCATTTTAATTACATGAACAGTCTTCTGAAAATCCAACATTCTACTTAAAACGCAATCCCCTTAAGCTATATACTACTGATTCGTCACGAATCTAGAGATTCTAGCTTTCAGTACTTTAATTTTTAAGGAAGTATTTTTGTATTTAAATGTATGAAATGAAGCATTGGCTAAGGCAATGTACCACTGGGATTCTGAAGCCTTAACCCCACCAACCGCTCATCACCAATATACCCCTAGAATCTCTTCTAAAAATATAAAGGGACATTTGCTGAAAATAAATTGTATCAGAAAGGGTTAGAAATAAATAAGGCATCAACCTTACCTCAACATTGGCCAAGTATCTATTCTGTATGACAGAGATTATACTTTGCTGGTGTAGAACTTTATGTATAGCTTTATTGTAAGTACTCTTATTACTCCTTTCTGTGCTTCATCATACTCCTGGACTGAGTTATAGAAAGAGAGGAAAGATTGAGAGTCATTCATTTATACACACTAACCTTTAAGATGTGAAACCTAGACTGAGAAATTCCATTGTTAATGAAAAAAATATTTTACCAGATTTTTCTCTCTTCTTATAGAGATCAAAAGAGGGATGTTAGCAAGCCTCAGAGTTCATCCAAGATTGTCAGCAGAATAAAACTGCCTGGTACTTCTAGGCAGAAGTCTTATTTCATATTCTACATGCTACTAAAGAGTTTTTTTCAAGACTAGCACAGTTAAATAGATATGGAATATTAAAGCACACAAGCAGTGAGAGTCACTGGTTCTATCACTGAGAGCAGACACAAGTTAAATTCCTGATTTTTTGTTAGCATGATGCTACATCAAAGGGCAGATGCAATATTTGTTGTGATAGCCATTCTCTGGCACAACAGGGCCCAGACTGCGGAGACAATGCAAGTACCTCAGAGTGAGCAGAAGAGAATGGAGGAAATTATTGGAAAATCTAAATAATTGAGAAAAAGGCTAACACCCAGGACAGAGAGAGTACCAGTAAGGCAGGAACACTTGTTTCATGCAAAATGAAAGTGATGAAAAGCTGTTAATCTCTTAAGACTGGAAAAACTTAATAAATTTATGCATACACATGAACCCAGAGAGACAACCCCATTATTTCAAACAGAATTTTCATCTGTATTTTCAGCACATGCACAAATACTTGGTAAAGCTCAAAGAAAGCTTCTCAGCACATAGAGAGGGAAGAACCAGTTTCCCCAATATTTCTTAGCTAAGTCAACTCAAGAATTTCATCCCCACTGCAAATCATTTCCTCTGAATCTGAAGATACTTATGGCATCAGGCTACACCACTTTAGAGATCAGAAAAGAAATAAACCCCAAATGTACCCAAGCAATCAGCTTTGAAACTGAAAATAAGAAGTTAGCAATCAGCAAAAACAAGAAAAAAATGCAAAGAGTTAGACCTACTAGAAATATAATCAGGATTCGTGTCAGATCTCACCTCACACTTGAGTAATATAACAATTTCTAGAACTAACAGCTTTGAGATTCACCAGGCAAAAATAAAGTTAATTATTCCCTTGATTGGGTTTTATTTTCCTAATCTCATTTTGCCTGTTATCAAAATATTAAACAGTAGAAGAATCAAAATTCCTCTCCTAATTGAGTTTCATGTCAAAAATCAACATGTGCTGCCCGCACAGTGGTGGTACTCAAGATTTCCATTCCTATATTGTACTGCCAGAGATGAAGACACATCCTGGGATCCATTTCACAGTTTATCAAGTGTGGCATGAGGTTAAAGATTTCACCAGGAAACCATAAGTGCTTTCATAAAACTCAGAAATAACTCAAGATATAAAATGTAGAAAGGGACAGAGAAAAAAACAGTAAGATCACCTTGTAATTATAAACACTGAGTATTGTTTTTAGTGAAGTTTTGTTCCTCATATCTGCAGAAGAACAGACATTACACTGACATCCAGAACTAAAACAGAAATATGGTAACAGACAAGATACGCAGTCATAAGGAAAACCTACAACCCCCAACCTTGTTTACTTACCTATCAAACTTGTGTATTCCACTAAATATTGTAAAAATGTTTTATTTTCTTAAGCTTAAAGGAACTAAAGGAAAAAAAAAAAAGAGAGAGAGAGAAAGAAAATTGAACAGTGACTTCAAACAGTGCTGCTCCTAAAAGCCTGGAGATGTGTACTGGAAATGAGTCATACACACTCTCAATTTTTCCTTGTCTACCACTGACCCAAATCTATGTATTTCCTATTGTATGGATTCTCATAGATGCTACAGTACATTAATTTGGATTCAGAAAAAGAGGGAGAGGAGTACTTATCTAAAATAAAGAGAAGGGAAACACTTCCAAGAAACATTTCCTCTACACAGTTGCTCACCCTTTTTTAAAGAAGATATAATTTAAATTACAACAGTAAAATTGTATAGCAAAAGTTGAAGTGACAAAAAAAGATAAATGAAAATTTCTTCCTTTATCTACCAACTAGTGCTCTAACAATCCATACCAAATTTCTGTACATTTCCTGTACCTAAGAAGCTTTCGTAGAAAAGTTCAGATTTAAAATGAGTAAATCAAAGTTGTTACTATACTAACAAATTTCAGCCATGCTTCTACATTCAGAATACCACTCTGAACTGCAATCACAGAAACCCACCTGCATGTTTGTTTGCCCCCTCTAATAACTAACATGATTATAAACAGCTGTAAGTAATTATGTTCATTAACATTATACTCCACATGACATGCCCCGACTCTAAACTGCTGCATCTGGCTACAGTAAATGCTCTGGGTACACTGAAATGCAAGAGCAGAAAACTTATTCCCTACAAGAGGGCACAACCGTTGTGATTGTGTACAACTCACACGGGCAGGGAGGTTGTGCTGACACAAACAGAATATTTACGTGTAATAGTGACAAGAAGGAGCCTGAGGAAGCTGGGCCTGCAGGAATGGAGAAGGAGCAGCTGACTGTCTTTCCAGGAAGATTGAGTCCTAAACTGAGAAAAAAACATAGCTATTAAGCACAGGGTAGGAAAGTCTCAAATTTGCCTTCCCTGCTTTGTGTTTTCTTTACAAGCAGAACTCAGTGAAAGGTAATCCACTTGCACCATCCATTTCCTTTTAAGAAAAATAACCTGCACCCAGTTTCCTTGCTCCAAACCTCCTACAACTCAGATTTAGAGCATCAGAATGCTATTGCAGAATGGTGTGCACTTTAGTTGCATAAATTCTCCAGGCTCAGTACTTCAATGAGAAAGAAAATTTACTATATAACTGTCTGCTGCCTGTACCTACATTACACCCAGTCATATTGGCTTCTCTTCTCATAATCCTTCATCACCACATTCAAAAACATTTTTGAACTAGACTCTTTTAAAGTCTGAAATCTTTCTATCCAAAGTCCACTTGAAAGAACTAATCAAAGCATTTCAGTCACAAAACCAAGGTGGAAGAGCATACCCAAAATTATACTTGCATAAAAGCACTGACATTTCTGGTTTCTTTCAAGAGGACATCTTTTGTAGTAACTCCAGCTCACTGCACCAAGAATAAAGGAAAATTAACACTCTATTCCTCAATAATTCTACTCTATCCTTTGCTCTGTACTGAGACACTGAGATTTAGAGCCGTTGTCCATATGCACACTCTCCCTGCCACAAACAGTTTTCTGTACTAATGCCTGTGCCTCACAAGCTCAGACAGACAGTGTCACATTCCATCATTTTCACCAACAGGAAAGATTGATTGCTCTTCGTACCTTTTAGATATCCCTGAACCAGTCAGCAAGAATTTGCAGAGTTGTGTCCATATTATTTCTGACACAAATTAATTTCTTTGTTTTGACACTCTTCCACTCAAAGAACTATTGAAATACCTCCTGAGTCACTTGCTTCAGAATCTTGACCATGCATCACCTCCAGAGAAGCTGTCAGCTCCCGTGTGTCAAGTGAATCAAACAAAAACAGGTTTGCATACCTGATGAGTTTTGTGACCACACATGACCTACTAAAGTCAGGATTCATTTAACACAGAAAAAGTTAGCACTATCTGCTGGTGTAGAATTATTTTTACTACAAAGTCTCTTTCTATATCCAGTGAAGTATATTTTACTTTATTTTACATTCCACTTTCCTATGAGATCAAGTGTCAGTATGTCTACTAGAAAATGCAATGCAGAAAAGAATCTCACACAGAGATCATTGACTCTAATTTTTAAACTGAAAACATGGAAGAAAAATACACCACAAAAAGCTTAAGAGCTCACAAGAAGTTATTTGCATACTTGTTACTTCTCCCCAGTGGACTTTGCCAAGCTCATCAGGACAAAGAGCTAAATGGGGTTCAGTTCAAAATGCTCCTCAGACAGCTGATCAAACTCAGAAAAAAAAATCAGAAAACAAATTCAGAAAACAAAGTGAATTTGTACTAAGAAACAAGGTGAGCAGCCAAGGAATGCTTCTGAATGTAAAGCCTTTTGACCCTTGAAATGCAGAGGTGAGAGCAACCAAGTAGAACACCAAGCACAATGCCTAACACCACCACCAGAGGCTGGAACTGCCGTGGTTTCCCCTTCCTGAGGGCTGCAGGTATTGTGGAGGCGAGGAAGTGGATTTAACCAGGTTTATAGAACTATTCATGATGATGCCACAACCTGAACTGGCACTACAGACACACCACAGCAAAAGTTCAGACTGGCGCCAAAAGAGTAAGAATTTCCTCACATCATAATTACTGAATACAGTGGGGGGGAAAAAAAAAATCCAGAACAAACAGTATTTTATATGAATTATAAACCTACTTTCATAACAAGAGCTGCTACAATGAGCAGCATTCATTCCATACAATCTGCTGTTTAAACAGCAATTTTCGACTGAGCCAAGTGGCACAAGCTTTGTACAAATATGCTTCCTTATAAGTAACTACCAGGAAGAGGTTTGTGCTATATTTACAGAAACTATTTAAATCATTCAAGTTCAAAACAGAATTTCCTTGCCTTTTTTTAAATAACTGGGATTCAATACATCAAGATACACATGGGTAGAAAATGCCAGGGCAAGGTATTAGCCAGGTTTAAATGGAACACTCTGAATGAAAGAGGGAAAAAAAATCAGCCCATTTAACAGCAGCCCAAAGTGGGTAATAGAGCAGAGAAAAGTGATCAGTAACAGTTTCATATCCAATATCACAGTCCGTTTACAAAAATAATAGCTCTAGTCACATCAGAAGAGTGTCTGCATGCATTCCACCAGGCTGTCCTTGAGGAAAGAATCCTGTAAGTTACATCTTATTTCTTCCCATTTATTTTTCATACTATAAACACAGCTCTCTAAAACACTGGCAATTTCACCAGCATGTGCATGCAGAAGCAGCCTCCAGCTCCTAACACAAGAGAGGACCATCAAACCCTGTTAAGTTAAAGCTTAAAATTCAATCAACACACTTACAAGCAGTATCTCAGTACCCCTTCAAATATTTGCAATACACTGCTAAAATTTCTCTGCTGTACAATCAGCTAGAAGATGCTTAATGTCTACCACCTAGTGGATTTGTACGGCATAACCTTTGAGCTTGCACACAGAAAAAAATTCCCAAACCAACTGTAAAACAGAAAAAACCTACAAACAACACGCCACAACTTTTCTCCATCTGAAGGAGCAGGATGCTCACAGAGGCTCCAGCAATAAAGAGCCACGGAGCACTACCTATTCACTGTCTTTTCCAATTAGGTACCAATCTGTATATCAGNAAAAAAAAGTGTATCAAACTTTTTTTAAAGGCATTGAAAAATTAGTCCATTGGAAATTGAGTAATTTCATGAAAATTTGAATGCTTCATTTCATTACTGCTGCTCCAATGTTACACAAACTTATGTGTAGATTGTAACCTTTGTGACTATTCATAAGAATGCAATCTCATATATGTGCAGATGAATAAATATCTGGAATTTATACAGACAAGCTGCCCAGCGACCAACAAAATTTTCCCTCTCCACACATACTTGCACAGTCAAAATTCAAGGAAGTAAATAGAAGGAAAATTATTATTTCTAATAGTAAAGGCCAGTAATAATTTTACTGGCAAAGTCCTCTGCAGAAGTTCTTACCGTCACTATAGAGCTTATTTCCCCATTTATATCCTTACTTTCTGCCATTGGGTTGGCTGGGAGGAAAAGACAGTCTTGGTAGGGAAGTACATAATCCAACCACCCAAGAGACTATCAGGAGTTACTGGTTTTTAATTGTAGGTTTTCTCATTAACACTCAGCTTCTTTGTATTCTGCACTTTGTGAAGTCTTGTCAGTCACAAAACACAGTACAGTAAAATAAAAGCTAATGCTCAAATCCAGGATGCAGCTAATAATTCCCCTCTGGAAACAAAACATGTCGGAGACCAGGATCAAAAGTTCTGTTAACAACTACAGGTGTCAGCTGTACAGCTTCACTTGGAAGTGTAACCTAAAGTTTCATCTGCTACTGCCAGGTCTCCAACTATAAAAAGTTTCACATTTCACAAACACCCTCAACAGGTTCTCAGTGCTTCAAAATCAATACTGATCAGAGCAACTTCCTCACCTGTAATGCTCCTGAGTGCTCAGAGAGGGGCCCTCAATCCACTTCCAAAATTAATTCTGTTGCTGCTGAATACAAATTCTGCTGCACCTCATCTCACTTGATGATCAATTCATCTGTTTCTTCCTATGCAGAAGGAAAAGCAAGTCAGGAGAAACTCTTACACAGACCACTTAGAAACTGATACCAAAACACAGCATTAATCCTTGTGAAGTATGCATAACACAATACATGCCTGATGAGAAATGAGTGAAAAAGCAAATTTTTTTAAGCTCCATTCCTGTGATGACTGCCTTGCTTCACAGAGTAAAAATATGACTACACGATCAGACAACTAAAGGAAGAGTTTCTGCATGACTACTGATAACAGTGTAAGTCTTAACTGCCATTGAAAACTTAAAATGTCCTAGCTGTCGTCCAGGTTTTGATTATATTGCAGAATTTAGAATCTGGATTGTCCACATGTCCATACATCCAAAATAACATCCACAAAGTCACACTACAGAAGATTTCTTGCTGGAAGATAATTCTCTAGAATAAAAATAAAATCTTTGCCTTCTAGCATGAAAAGCAAGTGACTTGTGAACTCCCTATTGATTATCGTCAGAAAGGTCATTAAACTAAAGATAATTTTCTGGAAACAAAAACGAAAAAGCTTCCTTGAATGACTGGCAGGAGTAGTTAGAGGAATCCCCTATTCATATCATACAAGGTACCTATCGGACTCAGCAAAACAAAACTTTTGAAGCAGATGAAAGAAGTTTAAAATCCATACTCAGAAGCAGGCTTATGACATCCTTTTCACTGTGACTTAAGTCAATATACCCACAGAAATATAAAAATATATATTAATATGGAGGGCCAAGCTACAGCTTTACAGACTTGGAATGATTTGTTATTCCCTTCTACATTCATCTCCAAAAATACAAAGGGAAGTAAAATGATTGAAGTATCTCTAGCACACTGTCCTGACACACGTTCTCTTCCCTCCCCCAGACACACATATTCACCTCAAAATCTTGGAAAGTCTGGTGAGGAGGGCAGTTAGTGAGGAAACAGGAAACAACAGAAGAGTTAAACATGGCTCAGCTTCACCAGCTTCACATGGAGCTAATGAGCAATCAAATTAACATCTCCTACTAAAAAGTAATATATAGCATCTGCAGATACATTTAAAATAAGTATGTCAAAACACAGGTGCTGAAGTGTTTCTAAATTGTGTTTATCTAGTGAATTCATAGAAATGGATTTCATCAGGAATTTTTAAGTATCCACAGAAGATTGACTAGAAACCTTTTACTTGTAACAAACAAGGGCAGAATGAAGTCCAATGGTTGGAAATTGCAAGATGGACAAACTCCAACTAAAAATAAATCCCCAAATTGTAGCACACATTGCTTTAAAAGCTTAGATTAGCAGCTGAACTGTTGCTGTAATTCAGCCAGACATTAATGAGCTGGATAACAAAAGCCAGTGGATTAAGTTCTACTATAGAAGGTGAACAAAATTTATTCCTTCAACACTTAAAAATATGAAAGAGGACAACAGAAAAGAGAACAACAGAACAAAGATAAAAACAGGCACTCCTGCACTTCTAGGCATCTCTGCTGACCAAAAGCAGACACTTTTGTTACAGACTTCCTTCTGTTTTTCCTGCTATAGCACACAGCATGAAAAACAATAAGGACCCAATCTCATGAAGAACACTTTCCAAGAAAAGATTTCTGCAGGTTATCACTTCAAAAACTTAATAGAAACTTAATGTAGCAGAAGATTCAACCAGGCAACCAAATTCTGGTTAATACCCGTTCAAGCACTAGAGAAAATTTGTCAGTCTACACTTACGACTAAATGAAAATCCAGGAGCTCAACAGATGGCTTGGGAGCCACAGGACAAATCTCCTTCCAACCTGTGGGCATGAGACAGTTCATGGCTCAGCTAATGCTCATTAGATGACTTCACAGAGCATTAAGTACAGAGGCAGCATTTTAATAGTCTGTTTTACAAAGATGCATGCTCTCTTCACACTAGCAAACAGTAGAATTAAATTCCTTTAGAACAGGCAAAAGGCTTTTCAAACTACAAAATTCAGTTTATTTTTTAATAACCCACCACCACAACAACAAAAACCACCATGCAAGCAACCTCACAAACTACAGCAAGAATCTACCACCAGACTCTGGTCATATCACCTTCCAAACCAGTTCCCCATCTTGTTTCTGATAACTAAAGCAGTGCCTATGAAAGTCCACAAGAGCAGGTTTGGGCTCCCTTTAGTGCAAATTACTACTTTGCAGTATATGGAATAGCTAAACCTAGCTCTGGCATCAACTTACAACCTTAAATGGTTCAAATTATCCCACCTTCCCTCACTTTTTTATTTTAATGAGCAACTGAATAGTTCCCCTTTTTTAAACATTATCATGAATATTTTTCAATCCTTCCCACCAAAAAAAAAAAAAAACCCAAACTGAATATGTACACTACAATCTCCAATACATTTCAAAATTAAAATCACAAATTAGCAGACATATCCACATAAAACAAGCTACAGTGTCTGAAAAGTCAGTATGCACATTACACATGAGTACACTATGAGTACCTGCTTGAGCTGCAATCAAAGGAACTTCTAATTACCCCTGTTATTTTATCCGTAAAGCGGCCATCCTCTCAGCAATGTTTCATGGAGAGCTGGTGAAGTGGTCAGCACCACTACATTCCTCTTGGGACACAATTTACATTGAGTTCTATTAGTTTTGAAATTATTTCTAAGCCTTTCCACTCCAGAAGAACTATCTTTTCATGCATATCGTGTCCCAGTGATATCCCAGTTCACTGATTATCTCCTTATGTTTCCAAGACATATGATATATAAATACTTTCTTAAGAACAAATGTTCCAGTCACTCATCTTTAGTTTTGGGACAGTATCCAGGAGAGACACAATTAAAACAGCATAAACTAAGAAAGCACAGGCAACAACTGAAATAAAGCCATTTACTCTGCACTCAAACTTTCTTGGGTTTACTCACACCTGTGATAGTTGTCTGACATGTACCAGGTTTCTCCAAGGCAAGACAAGATGTTCAGTTCCAAGAGCTTCAAAACAAGTGAGGCTTGTGTCAGTGAGAGAAGGCACCAGCACTTTGGGGATCTTGAAGGAGGAGCACATTGCTTCGGCAACTGAACAGCAAGATTTAACTCAGTAAAGCCAACTTTGACAGTTAGGCTGACAGATTAAGCAGAATTAAACAGTCTGCTTCAGTTTAATAGCCAGCTATCTCATCCATCTGTTTGGGTTCACTGGGCTTCCTGTACAACGAATTTGTATGAACTTCATTTTAACTGAGCTGGAAACAAAATCAGTCAAATCACCCTTGGTTGCAATATCAAAAATACTTGCTTGCCTACCTACAGTCAGTATATTTTAAGTGGCTATGACAGGCAGAATACTAAACACACTTTTTTACTGTGTGCATCTTGGACATTTCTTCTGTTTGAAAATACCATAGCTGAGATTCTGTGGAATGGTACAGCTCAGAAAACAGATCCTTAAGAATTACTCTCAGCAAAATAAGAAGTTAAATCACTACACTGTGCATTAAAACAGGACAACTTTTGTGGCTCCACAACTCCAGCGTGATGCCAGCCAAACTCCTGCTCTGAATCCTTCACCTGCCAAAGAGTTCAAAATACTTAGAACAAATTCCACAGGAGTCTGAAGATGGCCTACTTCCAGCTGCTACTTAGTCATCTTGAAAATAGCATTAATTCTGCAGGGAACTTTACATTTCCACAGTCATTACCACTTGCATACCCTTTGCAGTGCTCAGATACTCTGGAGGATATCTGACATTCAACAGAACTCCTATCTTCTTCATTGTTCCCCATTTAGAATATTTGTGAGACTGCTGTGATAACTTCTCCACTTCAGATAGCAGGATTTTTGGGGTTTTTTAAAAGTCTTTTTCTTTACAATGGTGTGTTCTTGAAATGTCAAAAGATCTCATGTCGTCATTGCTTTGCACCCACCAAAAGGCAACCAGTAATAATGTCAGAATGGGTGAGGAGATGGCATGGGGGCTATGGTGTTCCTGAATAAAAATAATTTTCAAGCCACACAGGAGGCCACACATTGTCAACACAAAACAAGAGGGCTACACAAATATATGTGGAGCTACCAGAAGCATCAAAGTGCTGTAAGCTCATTTCAGCAGCATTTCAAGTATTTTTGGCAGTGTGAGACACAGTCATGCAGACATGACTTCACTGTTAGCTATTCACAATTGAGACAGGTGTCAATGTCCAGACTGTTTAACATTTCCACAGCTTAGTACATCAATCAAGAAATCTTCTTCAAAGTCTTCAAGTAGCCTTTTCATGATGTTTATCATGGACGAATGCTACTTGTTGGGGTTGAAAACACACAAAAAAAAAAAAAAAAAAAAAAAAAAAAAAAAAAAANNAAAAAAAAAAAAAAAGGAAAGAAAAGCAAAACCCCAAAGCACCTCATACAGACTGTCATCAGAGTGACACCAAATCAAATCAAATCAAATCAAAATCAAATTAATCAAACACCTTTTAGACTCCCCTGTCTGAATCTGCATCTCTTCGAGCTCAGCAGTTTCCTTTCCCTTTATCTCCCACCCAAATCAAATCCAAACCAAACTGGAATCAAAACCAAACTGGACAATGGGGTGAAAACAAGTTTCAAGACAGCTTTGCTTTACTTGTGGACTGTCCTTTAACGTGGCTTATGGACCCCACTGAGCTCAATCCGCCCTGTGATCTCCAGAAAACTGCAACTGCTGCTATTTCATGTGGGGTCAGTAAACTTCGTGAAAGTCAATCCCTAAAAAGCCCCTGCCTCACAGCCTGGCTATTCTTCTACACACTACTCCCCCCTACAGGCTGCAGCACTAAAAATGGACCTGCTCATTAACACCTTAATGTTAACAAGTTTAAACACTGACACTGGGATTTAGCAAGCAAAATCATTTCTTCTCTCCAACAGCAATCAAATGCATGCTCGGCTCTAGATGTTTTCCCTACGCAAGCAACAAAATCAGAATTTACTTGAGTTCTCCCTGTAGCTCATTATTTTCTAGTCCACTTCACAAGCCGCTAAATTCAGTACAAAACAGCAAAGCTTCTTTAACCAATGCATTTAAAGTGGTTTAGGTTAGACCTGAAAATAGCCGCAACGTATTTGCCGTCGCTGTCCCGGTAGCACAGCTACCATCCCTCCATCCCTTCCCTGCCTTTCCACGGCCAGGGAACCAAAAAAAAAAAACAAAACAAAAAAAAAATCAAAACAAAAAAAAAAAATCCCTCATGCTCAGCTATGCCGACACACGCGGCGGGTTTCTCAGGTCTGTGGCTGCAGAGAAGCTGCACTAGATGGCAGCTTCCCCCTGCCCAAATGCATCCTCCCACAGCCATTCCCGCAGAAGGGGAGCGCGCACCGAGCGGTGCCGTTCTGCCTTTCAGGACAGGCACTGAAGCTGCACAGCTGGAGAGGTTTTGAACTATTACAGAAGAGAAACCTTTCAGTTCTGATTCCGTGACACTTCTTTACAAAAACAAGGGTGTCAAAAAGTCTAGGCTTAACACACACATAAGTAAAACTCCACAAATACATCGGTTGTGGCAAAGGGGGCAAAGCCTTTCACGCTATCTAGCGAAGGACAGATGATTTCATGCTGTGCTGGTGCTGTCCAGCTACATGTATTAAACTAAAATAGCACGTCAATAGCTGCTAAATTCTGGTTTCTAAGGAAAAAAAAATATTCCAGCATACCACATTTCTGCATAATTGAATCCTTTTTTGAGTTAAATCATTCTCTGTCCCAGCCTTCTCTTATTTTTCCAAGGAGCACAGAATAGCAACACAAACTTCTGTAATCACTTTTATGACTTGTGAGAACTGCTCCCCAAAATGATTTCTTATTTGTCGTGCCTAACTTGTAGGGAGGGAACAACATTTTATCAGGATTTCTTTTTCCACAATTCAAGCAGTTTAAAAATTAACCCTATTGAACATACAGATTTTCAGATAACACCTGTCATGTTAATAATTTAGTTTCTTTCAAAAGGTAGCAGCAGCAATTCATCTCATTCAGCCATTAAATCATTTACTGATTTTTTTTTTTTTTTTTAAAGGAATGTGGAAGAACCAAAAAAGCATTCATTATACCTCAGTACTGAGCAGGCTGCACATGGCAATTCCTTTCTCCTCGTAATTTCTCTTTTGTCCTATTTCCCCTCTTGGTAGTTTTAAAACTCATCTTTCACACACATATATACCAATACATACTTTCCTTCTTAAAGGAGCTGATGGTCACTTCTATTTCAAGCCTCTTCCCTTTTGCTTGCACTTTGTCTCTCTTTTAAAGAGACTTTTTAAAAAGACACTTTTGTCTCTTCTTTTAAAACTGGAAAAGTAATTTGGGCTACCCAAATGGATACATCTCACAGCAATATAAACATCCAAGGAACCCTGACTGCCCAGTTACTTCTGGCAACCAGGTGCATTTACTAATTGGCATCTTCCTTGGAGATGGAATTAAAAACTCTTCTAGTAAGGGGGCAGAGGGAATCGAAGTCAGTCATCTGATAAGCACTGAGAGGTAGATAATGCAAATTCAAAAATGAGCTGCCAAAAAAAAAAAAAAAATAGGTTTCAGTCTTCCTTTTGGGAAATACTCCCTCTCCGTACTTGCAGCACTACATTTTTCTTAGAAAATTAAGAAAATGAAACTTCTGGGAAACAAAAAAAGCAGGCATGGCTTCAAGAGATAAGCAAGGCAATGATTAATACTCCTATTTTAGGGGGGGGAAAAATACCTAGCTTTTTTCTGATGCTTTCACTCTAGCAGCCAAATTTCTTGTTTTTCTTTTAATATAACTATGAAGGGTTTGTTCAAAGCTTTCAGCAGTTTTCTTAGATGCTTCCTTCTCTATGAATTATTTATCATTTTTGGAGCAGTGTTTCAACAAAGCCAGGGAAAGATGTATCAAGAGTCACAACAGTCAGCCAGTGCTACTAAACACACAGACCACAGTTTAGACTTTTGAAAACTTGAGATAAACACACACAGAGCTGGCCCTCCTCAAAACACTAACAAAATGCCTAGGAAGACATACAAAGCAATGAGAATAGTTTTATTTTCTTTAATAGCTTTGTAAAGGTTAATGGTTAATATTCTTCTTCTCTTTTTACTACTGCATTTCTAAAACTACTCCCCATTTGCTAGCAGGTCTCCAGCAAACAGGGAATTGTTTTCTTCCCTGGCTGAAAATTCCTACCCATTAGAGCAGGGAGATCAATTCCAGGGCCTCATTAAACTCCTCACTCCCATCACTGCCACGCCTCAAAGTGGTGCAGCAAAACTCTATGTACAGCCAGCCTGATCTTCTGACAAGGAATATTCTTAAGACAAAATAAGGAATGTTCTTGGCCCAAAAAAAAAAAGCCCAAACATCACATCAGGCTATATCCCTCAAGAGGCCATCTGCATTTAAAAACTCTTCCTTTCATTCCACAGAGATATTTATTTATTAAATTCTCTTAGGTATTGAAACTGTCTTTAAATGTTGTTAGCCTTTCAGACTCACTTATATGATAACAAAACAGAAAACAAAACCAGGAATGCAAACAGACAAAAAAAAAAAA
>VWZN01019128.1:74155-93513 GCA_013396955.1 Regulus satrapa | reverse complement strand
AAAAAAAAAAAAAAAAAAAAAAAAAAAAAAAACCAACAAAAGTAGAAGTATTTAAATAATTCTTTATTTTCAGATGTGCACCCATAGTCTTATGAAGGCACTTTTTAAAAATACCCCTCCAAGCCACCAACACCACAAATCACCTGTCTCAAATAAATCATTGCCTATTATATTGTTTTTAGCAGTGAGCAAATATTTTCTCACTTAAGAGAATATTCACCTTTTCTTTCAAAGTAATTTACTTGCATTCAACACAAAAGAGCAATCAAAAATTGTAGAAAACAGTCTTTTTTTTAAAATCATCTGATTGTATGTTAGATTTCATCATATTCAAATGTTTTCTTCTGAGCCGTGTTCTGTGAAAATTTAATTTGCACAGAAGTGCACAAACATGGATGGAGGATCCATGCAATCACAGTCTGGCTTATGTGGAAACAGAGATGTTCTAGTAAAACTTAAGCAAGTAACAAAGCTGGTCTTTTAATTTTAGTCTGCAAGGAAAAGAAAAAGCTGTGTGCAAGTTCAGGTTTGGGGGTGTCAAAGGGATTTCCACAGTGGCAGATTTTCATTTCAAATCTGTTGTTTGTACAACATTTTTGTGAATTCATGCGAATGTAACATGTTTTCACACAACCCTTCATATTTCTGCTGTTTATCACACTTAAAACCATTCGCAGCCTTTGTAACCATATCAGTAACTATTGCTGAGTACTGTGCTTCTCAGATAATGCCAGGAAGAAACAAAAACATCTTTTTTATAAGGTAGCAGTTAAGGAAATACTCTAAAATCCCACAGCTATTATGATTCTGTGATGCTTTGGAACTTTTAGCCAAACACACAGAAATCTGTTTTCCCTCTATGTAGGGGGGGGAAAAAAATACAGAACACTCCTTGTGTTTTCCCAGTCACTAACTCAAAACTCTTTTTCATCCAAAACCCACCTTACAGTACACTTACATCTTACAATACACACTTATAATACAAGATCTGGGAAAGTCAAAGTCCAAATCTCCCATCTCTTAAATAAGCCAAAGCACATTACACTTGGTGTTTGGGATCTCTACTCTAAAAGTTGTTTCTGTAAAAAAAAACTAAAAAAAAAAAATAATAAAAAAAAAACCCAACAAAAAAACCCAAAAACAAACAAACAAAAAAAACAAACAAACAAAAAAAAAGGGATGTGAAGCAATCTTCCTCTGAGTACTGTGATGATACGATGATACTGCACACTACCAAAGCTCCACTACACCCCATATCAACTCCATCCTCACCTACATGGCTTTGGCTACATCCTAGCTTGTTTCCTTCTCAGGCATGCTACCTCCAAAATGTCTGTGATGTGCAAAACACAGAAATGGAACAGAGAATCTGCTGGCTGCTCCCTGCTCAGGCCAGTCAGGGCAGCTTTGTACATGAAAGTATCTCAACACTGTGTGCCAAAAAACACCTCAAAAAGCCCTCTTCCTTTCTAAAAAAAAATCAGATTCACAACTGTAACTCAAAAACAGGGCAGATCAGAGTATCAAAAGAATTCAGTATGAGGCATTTTGCTATAAATTTAGACTATTTTGAAGAGCACCTTAATTCATATTAATATTTGTTAACAGCACAGACTTGCCTAAATGATCTGACTTTAAACCAGAATTAGTTTAAATGCTGGTATGTGGAAGGCTGCGCCCTCAGGTGATTCATTAACATGTTCCAAAAGCTCAAATTATGGAACATTAGCAAATCCTAAACAAGTTTGGGTTTTTTTTGGAGAGCAGTTGCACTCCTTACACCATCTCAACTTTCTGAATGCCAAGTGCCTTTTCCCCCACCCACAAGCATTCTCCTCAGCAGCCTGTTGCCATGGCAATCCTAGCAACCGCAGGACAAATCTCTTTAAAAAGATTTCTGAAAACAGCTGTATCTGCCAACTTAGCAGCACCTCTTGTCAATGAAATTGCAAGTTGCAGAGAAACCGTTATCCCCTAACAGCTTGCTCCAAACTGTGATAGCTGGCTTTATTTCATATTAGTTCACATTGTTTTATTCCCCGCACAACGGAATCACCAAAATTTGTCTGTCCTGGTAGGCAAGTTATGCTTTTGCAATCCATATTTGTGTTCAGCGAGTTTTTTAATAGAGATAAATAAAGAGGAGATAGCTCCAAAAAAAGCTTCCTTTCTATACACAGATGCTAAAGTAAGCATGACTGCAAAATCTGCTTGGAAGCCAATGTCCTGCAACCTTCACTTTCAACAAAGTTTTTTGGTACCTTCTCCTCTACTTACAAGCTGCTACCCCTTCCTCCTTTTCAAAATCTTGCATTAAGATACATAGGAACAATCTATCTCTGGAAATCAAATGAGGAAGAGCAAGCTCTCTGACCAGCAGCACTACTACTGCATGGTTTCCTCTAGATTAATGTCCTAATTCCCACAGCTGCAGCATGCACACACACTCACATGGATTTTCTAAGCACTACCTTCTGCTGAAAGGACAGGATTTCAAATTCACATTTTAGAGACTCACTCCCATCTCATATGCTCCTATCCCAGCAACTAAGCTGGTCAGATCACTTATACCAAATGTCCTGTGACATTCCACAGCCTTCCTTTGGGCCAAATATATGGTTTCCAGTAAAATTCAGAGCTAGCAGATACCCAGAGTGTTTACTGAAAATATTCATTTAGGAATTTAAAAAGACCGGAATTGGAAGCTACCAATTTCATCACAATATCAAAGAAAAAGGAGTTTTGAAAGACTGGGGGATGTACTCAAGACCTTTGCAGGATATCTGGAAGAAATTAATCTTTTATTGGCAGTGGTTTTTTCTTATTGCCCTACCACTTCTGAAAACAAACTGGTTTTTCTGAAAACAAAGAGTGGAATGTATAGGGTCTGGAAAGCTACACAGAGAAACCAAATAAAAAGGTAGCTCAGGCACTAAAAAAAATGCTAAAGATTTTTTTTTAAATATAGAAAAAAAGTAAGCCAACACAAAACTACAGGGAATTGACAACAGATTTTCATCTGTTTTAAGTAATCATATTTAGTAATGTCAATAGGACCAGAGGGATAAGCCATGCACAAGGGCTTTCTTGGAACCTGCTCTGTGTGGTAGATGGACAGACAAGGCAAGCTGGACAGAAGCTCCCTGCCTCCTCCTCTGGCAACCTCTGCTCCCAAACCACGGGCGAGGGCAGCATGGGCACTGCCAGTGCCCATCCCTGAAGAGTCACACCATCAGGGCTGCCAAAGGTCTTCCAGAAAGGGAGAATTACATTCCTAAAACTTGTCCAAGATTCGCCAGTGTAGGGCTCAAAGCTTTTTTTAAGTCCTGTTGCCATCAGCTCCTGAGCCTTTCGTATTCAATGCTAGCCAGGGGTAACAGGGTTCCTACTCCCACCTGCAATTCTCTCTTTTGACCAAAAAGTTTGCACAGCACCCCAGGCATTCAAGCAGCTCACAGGTGCAAGTGAATTTACCACAGGTTCTGTGACCAAGGTCTTTATTCTTTTCCTCAGAAGGGGAAGAAGCAGAGCTACTTTGTTTCCTCGGCACCAGAACAAACTTGGGCGAGACAGAAATAGACCTGAGGCAAATCATATCCTAAAAATCACTCCCCCAGCACAACCTGAACCGTTTTTAACAAAACAATTTAATTTCTAGAGTATGCTCATGGCAACAGATCAGACAGTCCTCCCCAGCCTGTCCTGCTTCCAGTTCAACAGACTCCTCCAGGGGACACTGTGCTGGTATTTGCAAGCATCTGTTACACGACCTACCATCTAAATGCTTTAAAATTTGTTTCTCACCTGGTCACACATGTTTACCTTCAGACCAGCTGGTAACTGCGGTGCCCACAGCCTGTGCTTCTTTCTCATCAACACTTGGGCACTGCAAGTTTGGTGAAATTTTAAACGTGTTCGGTCTATTCAGAATTTAACGTTTTCCACAATCACCTGATACTGCTTAATAAGATAACAGACAAAGCAGCAGAGATTATGCAAACATCCTAGAGAAAGGTGCACTGACAACTACTAGAATATAAGCATGCTGCAGAGGTCAGAATCTTCCATACTAAGGCCAGATGCCCTTCAGAGAAAGGAAAGGAGAGAAATCTCTTACACTGGCATCTGTCTAAAAACTTTGTGACAAAACCTGAAGTAACAGAATAGATTTCTGCTGGCAACTTTTTTCTCCAGAGGCTACAATTAAGAAGCAATATACAAGACTTCCTTCATGAGCAACAATGTAATCTAATGTTTCCATGCCAGTCTGTCTAGATATTAACATTTTAAATAGGAGCTACTGGCCCTCTGTATCAGTCTCCTAATGCTGATTAGAAGCTCTTTCAGGTCATTTCCATCAATGCTAACATGTCACACAAAGCCCACCACTTTCATCAGACAGAAGTTTTGAAACCAAATTACATTTTTTACCAACATAAACTATCACCAGTTAATCTCTTCATCAAGAGATGCAAACAGCACTTTGCAAATATGTCATGTTCGCCAGTCATTTTATGACCTTTTAAAATTCCTGAACATTTGAATTGTCCCACATTATTCACTGTTTTAAAATGCCTTCATGTAGCGGGTTTCAAAAAGAGAAGGACTAATATATTACTATCATTTTGTATGTAGAACTGGCATACAATTAAAACTTCATTAAAACAGTTCCTGCCTATTCGCTGCTGATCTCTTCCTGCACCAATGTCTGTCTTCAGAAAATAGCCTCCATAANAAAAAAAAAAAAAAACACCAACACCTATCAAGACTGCCAGACTGTCATTATGAAAATATAAGCATAATTCAAACTGGTATTTGTGGAATGAAATACAGATCCTATTTTTAGACTTTCCTGTAATTATCCCAACATAATTATGGGGGAAAAAAAGTAATATATTTTATATCTTATCTCTCCTAAAAATATATACTAATCCTTCAAAAACATAATCCTCTAATCTAAAAACAATAGATCAAAGAAGGTTTTGTGATTAGAAAAACACCAACACATTACACAGCAGCTTTACATGGCTTTTCTCTTAATATGTTGCTACAACATTTTATTGACAGTCACATTTTAATACATATGACACAGGAACAGGCCACTCACAAAATAAATGTGCAGGTTTTGTTTTCTTCCTTTTCCAGGAAGAATGTAGGAAGTAATTTACCTAAACACACAAAAATTTCAGACGCATCTTTTGATTTTGGCTTAGTTTGCAATAGGCAAAACCACCGGTAGTTCACATGCAAAACCAGAAGCTGCCATCATCCTTTTCACACTTGCCACACAGCTGCTACTAAATATGTCCATGTTGTCTTCTCAAGAGTACTTTGTCCAGCACATTCAATATTACATGTTTTTAAAAGATCTTTTTCACTTATTGAGATGGAGCAAAGAATCACTTCTCTTTAAAAAGCTCTTGTTAAAGAAAGCCCATAATATATACTGGATGAAGAAAGAGATTTCAGCATTCTGTATATTTCCTTCTTGTAATATTTCCTGAGTGTTAAAAAAAAACCCGAAACAGTGTTTCCATAATTTTACTGAAGCGTGAAGTGCAGCAAGACTTTTTCACACAAAATAAGCATTTTCTTTTGGAGAGCCAACGGTTCTTAAAGAGAACTTCAGGGAATATAATTCACAACTTATTTAAAGATCAAGCAACTACCTTGAAAAAGGCATAGAATTAAAGCTTTTACATTCAGGTAAAAAACGAACTCCACACATGCACAAACTACTTACCTTACTAAGACCAGGCTTGCCAAAAACTGCATTAGTTCAAGGACAAGCTTCAGTCAACGCACTGTTTCTTGAAAACTTGTTTTCAAGAAGTCATTACACCTCCTGACATCCAAAGTGTGGAGAGAGTACACAAGTTATTAGCTATCATTTTTCATGGGTGTTTGATGGTTTATAGCAGCCAAAAATTAAATCAAAACAGCCACACTGCTGTTGAGACAAGTAATGCCCCACCCTAAGCTTTCAATCTTTATCATTTTAGGTGCATTTGCAATCCTGCTCCCATTTTCTTCCAAGAATTAATGAACTGGATCAGGACAGGTAATGTACCTCAGAGAAATATTTGTAATGAACTTTTTTTAACAGTTTAATTACCAGCTAGAGGTATGCAGACCTTACTTTTCAATCCTTCCTCACAAGCATTAGCATGTATCTGGTATCCATTCTCTTTCTCTCCTTAATCACAGGAGACAGCTCTGGCATACCCCTCATTCTCTTTACATGAAAGACTTGGGGTTTGGGTTGGCTGAGAGAAGCATAGTTTCTCCACTTAGTATCTGAACCATCGTAAAACCAGGTCAGTTCCAGAAACACGGCTTTTGGTAGACAACATTCTATCTGTAATTCAAGGGGAAAGATCCAGAGTTCACAGCTGGAAAGAAAATGCTCGTGCAACTGAATATGCTAATAATCTTAGAAGCACACTCCTACACTCTGTACCTTACAATACGAAATGAAACACTCTCACTGAGTCTCAATGCTAGAAAAAGAACCCAAATGAGAATTACCTATGATTATTAATAATAATCCTATTACCTATGATTATTACCTATGATTACCTATGATAATAATTTTTACCTATGATTAATCTAAAACCCCCTTTATTAAAAAATAAAAATATTATTCCATAAACAGAATGAGTAAAGTGTGGTCCATCTCCCAAAATCTGTTGAATCTGTGTAGCTTTGACTCTTGCTCATCATGTATTCATTTGATGAACTTTTTTTTTTTTTTTTTTACATTACAGAAAAGAAAAAGTGATTGCAGTTTGAAGTGGAACAACAGTACCTGAAATTCTGAAATCCGAATTAGATTCTTTTTCTTTTTCCAAAATTGAATGCTATCTTTTGCTCTCACTTATACAGAACCTCTTTGGGAGAGGGAGGATAAGATTAAACACCTCAGTTAGAATCAAATATTTTCCAATGTGCTCAGCCGGTGTGTAACTGGATACTCTGTCTAGAATGGGGTAAAACAGCTTGAACAACGCCCTATTTGCAAAGCTATCCATGCTGTTTTTGGTGTTGAATAATGCTGAAAGCAGACTGACTCATCAGCTCCAAAATTAAACATCCTGAGAGTGAGGTGAAGATGTAGCCGGCCTGGTAAAGTAACCGATAAAAGAAGGAGAAAGTGATACTACTGATAACTTATCTAAAGCTGCTGAACTGACACAGCTGGCCCAAAGACGCTGACTGAGCAGTCCCAATCTTAAACCTAATCTTTAGTAGGGTCTTCTGGCATTATCCTTCTTGTAGTGTGTGTGGAGATACTCCCCTGGGTTGGGGTGCCCCTCAAGGTTATTCCTCAAGGCTAAGCAAAAGAGATTTGCTTACAGTCTTTGGTATGAGTAACATCAATCTCTACTTATTTTGTTTTGCTAGCTTTCCCATAATTGCTCCAATATTGCTTAAAAACAGAGGATTAGACTGTACTAATAGTTATAGCTTCTGCCTGTGGAGTAAATAATTCTGATTAAGGTATTTTAGTCTAATCATTATAATAATAAATTAAATATTTTATATAAATGTATCTGGCTTGCCATCCTTAATTCTGCAAGACAAAGTTGTACAAAGCTTCAATTACACCTGGATAATCCTTTAAACGCACACTGTTGACTATGTCTGGGGCTGACAGGATCCAGCCACACCCAGACTCCTCCCTGAGGGGTTCAGGTAGCAAGGGGGTCCTTTCTGCACCATGTGACTCAAAGAATAAATTTCGTCTGAGGCTCCATCTCTGTTTGTGACACAGCATCACGCAGGTGACAAGTTATGGCTGAGCCTGGGACCTTCCCTAGGAAGGTAACTAAAGGAGCCCATAGGATCAGTGTCCAGCCATGCCAGACAGCATGGGTACAGTGAATGTAAAATCAGAGCTAAAACCAGTGGAAAGCAAGTAATGATTCCTTCTACCAGAAGAGAGACCTAAAGGCTTCAAAGCAAGAGGACGCTTCTAGACAAAAAGAGTACATTCAGTTACAAAAAAAACCCAAAACATATTTGGTACACCTGTATGAGGTATTTTAGACTGCAAAACCTTTGGGTTTTTTTCAATTATATTTGTGCTAAGAACAAATACTGTCACTACTTGCAAAGCTGCCTCTTTTCTTAGACCACATGGCTATAAACTACTTCTAGAAAGGCTCGGGGACATACAGTCACGAGACCTGCCAGTCATTTAATATGCACAACATGCTGCAAAGACACTGACAGCTTGACAAAGTAACTGCACGGATGCCATTACTGCTTGTGAATTCACACATGGCATTCCCCTGGCTCCCGAACCCGAGACAGACAGATGTGGTTTATATTTAGTATCAGAAACACACTGAATGTGGAGGAGCTCCTTGTGCTCCACTTGGGATCACTGACCAGTGTTCACTGTCATAACAGCCAACAGCAAAAAATTGCTGTTGTACACTCTAGGAATATCACAATATATAATAGGTAATAATATCGGCAAAATACTGATTTGAAAGCCAGCTACTTTAAAAATAAGACATATTTAAGCACTGCCCAGGGCCTATGCAATTAGGCTTTAACAGCTTAGTGTGCTCATGTGCAGGAGAATGAACCCTGTGCCTGATTCCTTGGGTTAGGGTCAGAAACAGTTAATGCTTCCAGCTGAATGACAGCTACACGCCCACCCAATAAATCACACAGGTGAATTGGTAACTTATCTGTCCCATGATATTTTGTTCAAAGTTCATGGCTGCTCTCAGTAAAACAAGCCATCAGCAAGTACCTGTTAAACCCAGCTCCTTATTTAATGAGCACTGCTAATGGCACACGTACTAGCATTTTCTTTCTGCTTTTATAATTTAAAAAAAAAAATTCTAACAGACATATAAAGAAAATTTTCAATAGAATTGGAGGTTGCAATATTGATCCTGTAAAACAATTATTGGTTTGGGTTTTTTTAAGATAAATTCAAATTTCACTTAAGATACGGCATCAGTATCCCGTTTTCACAGCCAGTAATATTACAACATATATTGTACTTGGTTTTTCATGCATAGATACCAATAAAGTTACAGAAAAACAGTGGTATGCAAATACTAAGAAGTCAAAAACATGCCTTCTAGTAATGAAAGCAAGGGGGTTTTATGCTTGGATATCATGAACTTGAGTAAAAAGTGGTCAGAACTCCTCACAAGTATTTAAAGTAATTGATATTTTTATGATCCAACCTGTTTTCCAACTAAAAAGAAATATCACTGAATAAATGTAGTAATTTTTATATCCTTAGAGTGGAAACAGTAAATAAGTTAAAGCACAGAATATTTTAAAAATTACTTCAATAAAACCAGTTTCCAATGATCAAAGTTCAGTGGGACTGAACTTGGCAGAGCTAACATTTAAAAGAGACAAATTTTGTCAATTCAAAATATAAAACAATAGTATTTCCTACAAGGTATGCTCTCAGTATCAAAAGGAACTCAAAATAAGAGGTTTTTGTAACTGTTGGAACCCATCTCTTTAACAAAATTTTGCTGTGAGAAAGCTCACTTCTGCAACACAGGGTGATTTCTGGAACAGCATTCCCTCATGTGTATAGTAATGGGGATGAGTAGAAAACTAGAGTAAACTTCCACTGCTAATCTTGTAATAGTATCTTTGAAAAATGGAAATATATTTTTTCTGGGTTTTTTTTTTTAACTTTTATTTATGAATGCTATTTGTATTTGTTTGTTTCTTGTTATTACATTGTGAAAACCCCATTTATTTTTCAGGATAGCAGAGGGTGTGCAGAATGAATAGCTTGCCAGGGCCAGAAGAGGAAACTCAAATTAGTACGTTCATTTATTAGGCTAAAGCAGCCTGTAACTGTAGAATTTAACAGTAAAGGTACTTTTAAAACATTAATTAGACATTTTGATGTATCATGCATTTAAATTAAAGTAACGATTAGCCTCTCTTATTGGCAGCTGTAGTAATGGCAGTATAGCTCGGACTTGAAGGTAAAGGGCTCCCTTAAAACTGAGCCTTCACACCACAGGTGATACCTGAACAAAAACCAAGTTGCCCTGCAGCACATACCTTCAAACTCGGCTCTTTTCCTTCACCAATCAGACACATGGAGGCATTTTCTCTAATGGGAAATAAAGTTTTCTAGGCTTCTCCGAATTCTTGCTGTATAGTCTCAGTATACGCACCTCCTGTAAAGCATCCAGCCCATGAGACACCTTCAGGTCTCATCTTTAAGAACAAACTGACTTGCACCTCTCTCTTCTCAAAGCAGAATCAGTTAACTCAGGCTCTGCTTTCACCTCCTAAGCTGCACTCTCTACCAGTTATTCTGTACCAAGTTCTTGCTTTGCTGATTTGCAGAATTAAACCACTGAAATTTCACTGAATTTTATATTTTCCTGTCCACTACCTTTAATACAAAATATGTTGCCAGAGCTGTGAATATGGACAAAGAATGCAAAACCACATCTCCCTGAGGTGATTCAGTCTGTTTTGGATTAGACATGATGAAATTCGTGGATAAATAAGTTTGTACCAAACAACATGCGAGGATTGCTTTACATGCTACAAATAACATATTCATTTCCACTTCAGGTTTTCAGAAGTTTAGTGTAATAACTGTTATGGACAGTAACAGACAAACAGAATTGGGAAAGTCATACACCATAGAAATCTGGGATAAAATATACAAGCAAGATCCCTTCAAGTAGCTCATAAGCATGGAAATGGGTTTGCAAGTGTACAGAATGTAATATTTAAAAAAAAAAATTTATACGATAGCAAGAACAGAGCTTACAGAAGTGTGAGAGAATAAGGCTGTGTTTGAATTTTATATCAAGGCAATGAAATCAACAGAAAGGGAAAAATATTTAAATAAAATACTAAAATGTCAATATTAACAAAAAAAAAAAAATCTCACCACATAAAATCCATAACCAGGATTAGTTTAAAGGACTCTACAAATAAAGAAAACTTATCATAAAAGTCGAAGAATAAGACATCTTTTCTTTGCCCGCCTACAACATAATGTTTAAATACAAGTTATTCTCTCATACCTTAAACTCTCAGACCTTAAACCCTCAGACCTGTAATTCTCTAAATATGCTTCTCCATTCTTAACAGTTCTGGAGATTAGAAACACACTGACTAAAGAAACTATTTTATTACAACTACATAATTAAAAATTAATTTCGACAAAGGAACAACACAACAAAATAAATAAATTAATAAACACAGGTATGCAGGTAGGCACAGAGAAAAATAGCCAATGCAATAATGAACAGTGTGCCAAATAATAAATATTTATTAATCTCATGGCTTCTTTGATGGCACTGGATTCCTCTCCTTCCGTTTAGCAGCTTTCTCCATTTTCAGCTGTAACAAAAAAAAAAAAAAAAAAAAAAAAAAAAAAAAAAAAAAAAGACACCAGCAGTGATTCAAACATTGATTTGCAAATCAGCTAACAATGCAATTTTCAATTTCAACATCCAGTCACAGATTTACCACTATGATACATGCAGTGGAGAAAGGTACACAGCATTATTATCCCAACCTAGCACTGCTCACGCTTGCACCACGAGACAAAGGAGCACTTCCACAGCGCTGCAGCTCCTCCCCTATTGAAACCAGGCTGCCTTATCTCTGATAATGGCAATCTAGGTATTTAAGCATCCCTCAAGGCCAGCGTGCCCCAGGAGTGCCCACGGGTTTATCTCTGTGTCAATGAAAGGTGGAGTAGGTTTATTGCAGATGTCTAACAGACACAGTTAGACCAAGCAGCACATATAGCACCAGAGAACCAGAACGGTGCTGAATCTTCATCTCCGAGTCTCCCCGCTGACCCACCACCAGGCCATGATTTCCTCCTGTAAGATTTCCTCTACACAGCAGGCTCTTGCAGCGTTGTAAAATTTATCAACACGTACACATTTCACTCTGTCGTTTTTTAGTAGGACTATTAATCCAAATAAATATATCTGCTGGTTTCAGAAGCTACGATTTTTTCTCAAGTACTGTTACACCAGTGAATGAAATCATATTTAGAGCAATTATATAAAAGGGATGCAGAGACTTTTGTATCCCATCTAACACATATGCTGCTGAAAATGCAAGAAAAAAAGAATTAACATGTTCTTCCTATAATAAAATAATATCAGAAGGAAATGAGACCTGATTGGGTTGTCTATGAATGAACTCACTGCTGAGCAAATGTTGTTTCTATCTTCTTACTACCTTTTGCAAAGAAAATAAAGTCTTGAGGGAATAAAAGAAATGGAGAAATTTGAATTTGATATTTTCTACGAACCGATGTAATACTTGTAACTTCCATCCATACTTTGTGATGAATTACAAAACAAAGAAAATTATTTTGAATTTCACAAAGCTAGAGCAGCTTTCTCCTTAACAGACACTTCATTGCAAGCCAGCAAGCAAAACAGCAAAACAATTTAGATTTTGAAAGTTAATGATGCAACACTGTCTTACAAAAGAATTAATAAACAGTCAACAAATACTTCAGCTGAGATGGTGGAGCTAAGGGAAAGAACAGGTATTTAAACATGTGAATAACCTACACCACAGGGCATTTAAATTAAAGAGAGTCAGTGTGGTGGAGGAGGCACCCCTAAGTGAGTAATACAGATCATCTAAGAAAGACAGGCCAAATTTAGCCAAACTTACACAGAAAGTCACTCAAAAAACAAACAAAAACAAACAAAAAAAATTATGACATTTCATAAATGAGGTAGCAAATACACAGTTCTAAATATCACAGGGGAGTTTCTGTGACTCTTCATTGTTGTTCCTTTTTGTCACATAGTAAAATGTTTTTGTTTTCTGGTAATGGAATTACCTCTATTAAAATCTGTTTGGTTAAAGTAAATGCTATCCCACACATGACTGACCTCTGAAATCCTGTAGCAGCACACAACTGTATTTAAAATTTTATATTAAGAAGCTAGCTTTCTCAGCAATTGAGAAGGAATTAAGTAATGCATTTATAAGCCACTTAAATCATACTTTTATGTGGTTTAGATATCCTCTTGTGAAAGTCTATTTAAATTAATTAATAAGTGTAGTAACTTGCCCGTTCTTGATAACGTTTTTCAAAGTAAGCCATGTCATCGGCTTCTGATTGTTTTCCATGAGAAACTTGCCCTGTGGCACTTGAACTACCTGAAAAACAAAACACAGACAAAAAATGACCCCCTTCTTTTATTAATTATACTTGCTATTCCATTAGTTATGTTTCACATTTTGCAAAATCCATTTAAAATGGGAGTTCACCTTTATAGGCAAGTACAAAACCCAGCATTTGGGACCTTAGAGAAACCTTTTTAGTCCAGGCTTGCACCTACTATAAATTGTCTTAAAGGAGTTAAACAATTATATTAATTGCTAAATTTTTGTTTTAAATAAGAGAATAAAATAAGTGTAAGTGGTCCATAATCCCATATAGAAACAGCTTTCTGGCAGAAGACAGTTTCACGAGATTGTGCTGAATATGGACAACCCCTTCTGATATGATGAGCTTTGAAGAGGAATTAAGAATTTTTAAAACTGATTCAATGAATATGTAACACCATTAATAGGAAAGAGGACAAACACTAAGAAAAAAATAATTTAAGGTAAAAAACACACCACAAATAAAATAGCAGGCATGAAGTTATTCTAAACGTTTGAAGTACGTGAATGTTGTACTAACTTACTTCATAGCAAGGCTTCAATACTAATTGTAATGTCCTGAGTGTCTTTCAATTCATTAATAAAATCAATTAATTTTCTATTAAATTATTTTTGTATAACACTAATATCCTACTTATACATCACCTGCGATTTGTGGCATGGTTTGAGCAGAACTCGAAGGCCCCTGAAATGCTTTCAGAAATGGATGATCTATGCTAGTAATGGGGGCTTCTAAAAGTTCAGCAGAAGGAGCACCTGCCAGAAAACAAATTGCATGAAAACAATAATTAACTCCAGGAGATACAGTCCTAATACATATGCTGGGGTCAGAACAAGGTTACAGATTCGTATCTACAACTCCCAGTGTAGACCTCATAAACTGGAGTTAACAAAAGCACTACAAGGATGGCTTTAAAAGATTTGAAAAGCTTTGTTTCTTCAATTACTACAGTAACGTTTTAGTTTCTACTTCAGAAAAATCCAGGAATCCAGATCAGAATTTAAAAAATAAAAAATGGGTATGTGACAATAATAGATAAAACAATATTTCGGGACAAAACATGTGTGCTATCAAATGACACAAAATCACAGAGCAGAAAAAGTATCAAGACCAACTAGCATGTCTGTTAAAAAGATCTACCAATTACCTCTTTCTTTTTATGCTGAACTGCTATTAACCTTTGAGTTTGGAAACAAAAGTGCTGTAAATATGTAACCAAGAAATACCTGGGCAGTATTAGGCTGAAGGACTAACATAAACAAAACATGGAAGTATTAGGCTGCAGGAAATATTAGAAATTACTGGTTCTCTCTAAAGGATATGCTGCATTTCAAGCAGAAGCAACTGGATTGAACACCAGAATTGTTGAAAAATACTTTTTTATCAACTCTACAGGGTGCAGGATAATGTGACCCCTTAAAACCTTGAGGACAGTTAGAAAGGAACAGTCTTTCTGCAGTTTTACTCCTATTCGCTCAGTTTGCCTTCAAACTTTGAAACTCTGATTTAGTACTTTTCGATACTTAGGCGGAGAGTTAAAATTTCATCTCAGGTCAGCTGCACATACCTATTCCACTGTCATCGAGCCTCATGTAGCCTTCTGCTAGTGAACTAAAACCAGTCAGTCCTCCCATGGCAGCGTAAGGAACATCCTGCCCCACGGGCTTTCCTTGGGCTAAGCGCTCCTCCTTCGTTTCCACAACTGTTTCGTGAGCATATGCCGGCTGGCCACATGCACAGGTAAAGCAGCTATGAAAGCCTGAACACTTGGAACCTAAGAAACAAATAAATGAGCGAGATGCTGATGGGATTTAAGCGTCCAGCTCTATGAAAAGGCTGTATAAAAGAAAGGATTAGATCATGAGGGCCATCCAGTCACAGGATCTCACTGAGCCAAGTTTCAAGTAGCACTGAGGATGGAGATTCCATCTCTCTGAGCAACCTGGACCAATGCTGGGTCAGAAATTTATTTTCTGATATCTAACTATGTTGCAACTTGTGTTCGTTGTCATTAACAACATGCCTCTCCATCCAGTTACAACAAATAAAAGTAAAAGTTCTGACATTGGGTAAAGCTGACAACCTGCCAGCATTTTGGCAGCATTCCCTCCAAAAGTGTACAGTATGTATCAGTGTTGCAGGGATAAGAAATTTCATACCCAAATTTATTACACAAATTACAATTTAAATATCTTTTCAAATTAGCAAAATTTTCTCAGTAGCAAAGAGAGACTGTGGAAGCAACAAAATGGGTTCTACACAGGAGTATCACTAGAGGGACTTTCAGGGGTTTTTTAAGCTTACAGTGCCACAGGATGTAATTGAAATAGTTATACAAATAGTTATGTGACATTTAGAAACAGAGTAAAGCGACCTGTCTTCCCTAGCTACATCTAAAACTGCTATCAAAGCCCCTCTGGAGCAATGATGTGACCAAGAAATTGAGGAAGTGATGTTGCAAATGTTTCTTTATATAAATTACCCTGCTTCCAGCTCACAGTTCATTTTGTGGAGTTCATTTCACCATGGAAGTTTTCTTTAAGTCTTTTGTAATATGTTGATCACATTCCTGAAAATGTTAAAGGTTTCTTCATATTATTTTGGGTATTCCTCAACAACAGAACTCTATGTTTGGACACAGAATACAGTATATGCAATATATAGAGAGCAACAAGCAGGAATAACTTAGTCAATTATAACTTACCTTTCATGTTAGATTTATAAAAACTGGACAAGACTAATACAATTACATTAAAACAAGTCCAAAATAGAAGCAATTCTTGACACTTCACTGTGAAATCTCCGTGAAGTCCTCAGAAGTGTCTGGTATTTTCAAGAAAGACTAAGCAAAAGGCATTATATATATTAATCTTGAAAACACTGTGTTCTGTGGATTCAGTCAGAATTATCTGGATGCACATTTAAGATTTTCACATAGTGCAAATTCTTGAAAGGCTGTCATACAGATATTTTATGGTTTATTCTGTGGGATATGATTCTCAACCAGAAAACCCTGTTTACACTTTCTTCTGTACAAAATAGAGACATTCAATAAAGGAAATTTGGGAACAGGACAGAACTCCAGAGGAAAAAAAAAATCTTCGTCTTATGTAATTTGAGGTTTCAAACTAAAACATCTTTATGCATTATTTATTTCCTGTGGTTAATAATTACTGTTGTTTCATAATGTTAACCTCAAACAACTGTAGCAAAAAACTCCCTCTTAATCCCTTCTCTAAGATCTTGCTGAAGCTCCATTCCCATTTGCATTTCTGGACCCACAATCTCTATGGTCATGAACCACTTTGTTGGAGTGCTAGCAAAAGAATTATTTGTGAACAGAGTATTACTTCCTGCTGAGTTGAGAAAAGACATAAAAATATATTAATGTCATAGTCAACTAGGCAATAAAGGAATGGAGATCAACACTTCTCTCTCTCAAACTACCAAGTTCAGGTAGAAAAGGCACGTGCATGCAGTTGGAAGTGACAAACTGCAAACAGGGTGCTTTTATACTGTCTATCCTCAGGCAGCTGTCTCCAAAAGCTCCTATCTGAAGCATTCAGAGATTTAAACTCCTTCACAGGATGTGGGGAAACTAAAGATGTTGTTCTAAACCCTCCTGTGCAAAAGGTGATGTCTTCCTTCCCACTTCTCATGCTTTTCATCCATTTTTCATCCAAGCATGAAAACGCACACCCCTGAGAAGAGCAGCACGCACCCAACACCCTGGGCAGAACACAGATGGCTCACACGCTGCTCCTGCTGAGTTTCCTGGCTAAGAACAGTGCAAGCCCAGCAGTGACTTACAGGAGTTACAGGGATACCCGGGCGCGGGGCTGTGCTGGTCGGCGAAGTGTTTGCAGCGGCAGCGGATGGGCTGGGTGCCGTTCAGGGGCACAAAATGGTAGGACTGGCACAGGCAGCCCTTCACTCTGCAAGGCACAAGGATAGGGCGCTCTTTGGGAAGCACCTCATAGTCTGTTTTGTGCTGTTTATACCTAAAACAGGAAAAGTAATAACTTTTAGAATGTTGTTAGTATTTACCATAAAACTACCTGAAAGGCTTACCAATTTACTTCACAAGTTTTGTTTTTGTTTTGAAGTTGCTTTAATCATACTATTTACTCTTAATTGCTAATTTTCAATTAAATGCATAATAGCAGGTGGTTTTACATCTATCCATTGCATAAATATCACACACCCTTATGTGTCATTTTGAGAGCAATCAGAAACAATCTCATCTGTGCTAACGCATGCCTTGCAGGTGAATTTATTGAGACTACAGAATCATTTTGGTCTCAAAAATATATTGACATTTACATTTACAAACAGTTCATACTATTTAAAACCTGATTTTCTCAACCCTTAAATAAACTTGCCTATGCGAAAGTTTACTGTAATGTGAATGGGAATATTTCCCATTTTCCTGATTTTTAAAAATACTAAAGTGTAAAAGAAGGGAAGCTACCCACCGGTGAGTGCAAAAGCACAGTGTCTCTGGTCCCACAAGCTTACAGTCCATGCCAGTTGGTGATCTCCAGCTCACATACAGCCTATTCTGTAGCCGAGCTGGCAATATTTTTCTTTTGTACTCCTTGTATTCCTCGGGAGTAAAGAGTTTTCCTCCATCATCATCACCTACGATTCTGTATATATGGCATTAAAAAAAAGCCATAAGAAGATGAAGACAATAGTAGGTTTCTCCATTTTTAAAAAAAAAAATATATAATGAAAGTTTTTCTGTAAATGCAAAACAAATCTTTCATTTCATATTACTCTCCTAATAATTTAACAGAACTATAGCTGATTGTTAGAGAATAATTTTTTGAATAATGCTATTTTAAAAATTTTGCTCTGATGGACTGAAAACCAGTTCTAGGAGAAAAGGGGGGAAAAAAATTATACTGCAAACTACCAGAGGTTCTTTTGGAAAAAAACAAAACAATGAGCATCAAGGGTCATGTAACCAGTCAGCTCTGCCTCAGGATTCCTGAATGACCCCTGGCAAGTCACTTCACCCATCTTACACCCAGCTGTACTACAAACTTGTACCAGGAGATTAATCTTAGTCTAGTCTGAATATTCAGCAGCAAGCAGGTAACCTCACTGCCATCGAAGTAACAAACAACATGTCCAAGTTGTCTTCTGATTTGCAAGAAGATTGTGCTTGTTTCTGTAGCTGAAGTTGGCGGGAGCTGTATCCCTCAATTCAGACAGGCACGTTTGTTTGAGCTATCACTATGTTCAAATTCAAAAAGTCACTGAATAGCAGTGGTCACTCTGCAGCAGCATCCAAATTCTGCATTTACGGAAACCATTAATGACAATAAATAAAATAGATAAAATACAATTGAGACTCAACTGCAGCAGCACTTGCCTATGCTGAAAGTGATTATATTAATGTCTGTAAATATTTCAGTTTTATTTATTGGATACGCTAAAACATACTGAACAAGTGATTCTTTGTCAAATATTCTCTGGATTTGTGCACTGCCGGCACTGTGCAGCACCGGAATAATGTGCCAACACAATGCTATCATTTGCATGTGAACCCAGCCAACACCCACTGAATCACTGCGCGTCTTATGTAAGAAATACCACTGTGCCTTCCTCCAATGTTTTACTCAAGGTTTTCCTAAACTAAATTAAGATCTCATCTCAGCGCAACGACTGCGTTTATTTTTGTTCAGCCTTTCGAGAGGATCGCTGACAAGACTAGCAAAGACACTCAGCAGTGTAGGGGATTTATACAGCGCAAAACTTTGAACTCGTTTGACTGCACAAGTCCGTGTAGTCTGAAAGAGCAGTACGGCTGGCAGATTATCAAATAATGGCTTGGATTGGACCAGACCTTAAAGACCACCTATTTCCAGCGCCCCTGCCGCGGGCAGGGATGCTACTGATAGACCAGATGGCCTCCCCACAGCACATCTCAGGCTGCCGGGCGGGCCTGGAGCCGAGGGACGATGCTGCTTCACCGCTGACAGCCAAGGCTTGCAACTCGTCCTCGCCAGAGCGCACCAGCCACGGCGCCTCCGACTGCGACAGCGAGCGGCGGGCGGTGCCGGCGGCTCAACGAAGCGGCCGCAGACCCCGAAGCAGCCAATTCAGGAGGCCCGGAGGCGAGCATCCCTCCCGGAGGAATCCCGAATGCGCGGGCCGGCTACAGGGGATGCGA
>VWZN01019128.1:54670-74089 GCA_013396955.1 Regulus satrapa | reverse complement strand
GGGGACGGAGGGGCGCAGGCGGAGGGGAGGCACGCCGGGGAGCGTGCGGGTGCGGGCGGTGTCCCCGCCGCTCGTTACCGGGCACGCAGCGACGAGTCACACACCGGGGCGAGGCCCTGGCTTGCGCAAAGCGGCGAGCTAGGTATCACACGGAAAGGCTAAGTCGCCAAAACTTTACGCTGTTCATACATTTTGACAAAGGCGCTGGTATTCATTGGCTACAAATTGCGTATTTTTTCTATTTGCTATCATACCCCCCTATCCATACCTCTCACTTGTCATGCTAATTAGTAGACAGGCACGGTTCTGCCCATGTGAGTCTGGGGTCTGTTTTGAGTAGGTGGTCGCGATCGCCCACAGCTGGAATTACCTTTCCCGCACTTATTGCTCAGTTCTGCCGGCTTCACTCGTGGTGGCTCCCGTCCAGATGGCTCATTCATCTTGAAATTGTTTTCTCTTTTCCTTAAAACAAAAAAATGCCAAGCATACGACATGCACAATGCAATTGCTCAATCAGAACTGTCCCGCTGTGGTTACTGATCGGCAACTAAAAAAATTGCAAAGTTTGATTCAAATCTTGAGGGGCTCAATATCAAGGACAGGAGATGCTTTGGGAAGGCACTCACCCCCTCTGCCCCTTGGGATACATACGCTCCTTGAGCAGTGCCAGGGCACAGCCACACAGCACAGCACCCAAGCCCTCCCAGTGCCTGCCTTGCACCCACATTGCCCTCTGCTGATATTTAGACCACCACTTTTCTGGTAGGTAGGTGAGGGGTACTTCTGGTTGGTCACCGATTCCTCTTCCTTTACAAAATAAAATATATGTTCCATTAGAAACTATGTTTTCTTATAGTTCAAGACTATAGGAGGGCAACTTTGGGAAACATTCATAACCAAAGATGGTTCTTAGACTAGCAACCTGCAAGTCCCAATTTCTCTCCATATGCCACAATCAGTGTAACCACATCGGAGCAACTCCTCCAATGTGCTTTTAGGGAATGCACCACAGGCTGCTATTTCTGATACTGCACTATCTGTGTAAACTGACTGCTTCCCCTTGATACAAACTGATTTGCCACAAAGTGACCAAATATGTGAAGAAAAAATATAGTACTTTTTCCTTCTGTGAGCTTTAGAAAATTGGCATTTATATTGTGCTCTGCCTGCTAGCATAAGCCATGAGCCTTCAGACTGTCAAATTGAGATCCAAGAAGTACAGCTTTTTCCATACCTGGCAAAACTTCCCTGGCAAAACAAACAAACAAACAAACAAACAAACAAACCCAAGAATCAAAACCAAAACAACCCAGCAATTCAGGGAAATCTCCACATAATGTTGAACAGGGCAAGCCACCAGCAATGCAGCAGAAGGTGAAGAGGAATATCACAAGGACCATGGCAATATTTTGCCAAAACATCCCTCCAGAGGGAGATGTAACAACAGGGACACTCTCAGGTTCCCAGCAGTATCCAAATAAGGCAATAGGGCATATGGCCTGGGCATTTGTCCTGTGGTTATGCCACATGCATAAGAAATTTCAGCAGAGCAGACAGCACTGCAACATAACACACATGTTCTGTCACACTGAGATCTGAGCACGAACAGGTCATCCTCAAAGGTGGGAAAGGTGTGGGAGCAAGTCCCCGCTGTAGTCAATATATCTTCAGGTAAGCTAGTGGAAGAAAATAAAATCACACAAAATGACCCCAGGATTGTCAGGGGAAAAGTCAGGGAAAAATCCTTCAGTGACCAAAACAGAAAGAAGCAGATGGGGGAAAGGGGACCTTGAAAGCAGGACTAGAAGCTCTGCAGAGTTTGAACATCCTGAGGAACACTCTGCCCCACAGGAGCTGCACAAAACTGAAGATCTCTGAGGTACGTTCTCTGTATGCACATTTTGCTGGCGCCAGAGATCCCAGCACTGCCAATAAAGGGAGAGTTTGGGAGGTGAGGGAAAGAGCTCTGGCAAACCTGAATGAATGAGCAGCATGAGCAGAGCTCCTGTGTCATGGGTCGATCTGCCTCATCTGTGCAAGATCTTTGTTAAAAACCAGTCCCCTGAAATACAATTTGGGTTTAGAGAGACAGGTTTCTTAATAAGGCAGCTTTGAGTGAGGGGTACAAATTTAGTCTGTATATCACTCATGTCAGTGTTTATGCATGAACAGCCAGTGAGAACTTACTGAGTAGCAAATCAAGTAATTCTTTTGTGAGGCATCTGTCCTATAAAGTACTTCCCATCCAAAAAATTGGGGATTTTTTTCCTGGATTTGATCACAGCAAGTGTTTTGCAATACAGAGAGTGTTCATTTTATCAGCACCCAGTGCTAACAAGATCTGGCCCCTGCCACGATCTGCTTTGATCCAAATCTGGATCAGTAGACAAACTTAGGAACAGATGTAAAAGGTACTTTGTAACTCAGAAATTGAGTTCTTAGGTAATAAAGGTATATCAAACAGTCTTTTTACTGTCATGAGTATTGGAATACATTTTGAATTTAGAAATTCAAATATATTTCCTGTCTCTCATATCTTCTAGGAGATTGTTAATAGACATCCAAAATAAAATTCATTAAAGACTGCTCAAAACAAATCTTTTTTTTTATAAACTACTGAATAATTTTGAATAGCAGGGAAGAAAAAAAAAAGGCTTTCTGTACCATGAAGAAGCCATGCACAAGGTAAGTAAAAGGAACAGGAATCCAGATGGCATGTTTTATCTCCTGTAGTTGTGATGTAGCATACGGATACTGCTGGCCCAAGATCTCTGAACACATCAAAGTGGGTTGAACATATGGACACATACTTACAGTACAGCTCTGTGAGACCTAAGGTGCTGCCTACACATCAAAGGCAACAGCTTAATGCTTCACAGGGTGTTGACAGTCTCTCTCAACACCCTCTGTTAACAATAAAATGTGTGACCCTTTAAATTTCTTAAAACCCTTACAAGTTTGACAAGTGCTTAAAATCATTCTTAGTGAAATGTCTATAAATTGAAGACAGCCAGTTCACTAATGCAAATAGAACTAATTTAGGGAAAACCTGGTTTAATATTTTAGACTTCAAGTCATAATTTTGAAGTAGTAGTCAGTCATTCTACTTCTATGGATCTGGTCAATAGCTATCTGATTAGCTCTTCTGAAAACGAGAAGAATTTAAGTGGCATAAAGCACAACAGAAACAGTTCCCATCAAATTATTTCCTCCCTCCACATGTGTTATAAATATCCTGATATATTTAAGAGCAAATGCAAGCAGCACTCACTTTTATAAACTTCTAACCATGACCACACACTATGCTACAATAAAAGCTATTAAACCTAGTTAAGAGTATTTTAAAATGTCAACATGTTTTTCTTTGGTTTTGTTACCAGAAAAAGCAGAACCTGATTAGACGCCAACTGACAAAGTAAGTTGATGAATGCCACAGGGAATATGAAAGCTCATGTGCAAGCAAGGATCAATTAATAATGAAAGGCTTTTGCTGGAGGTACTGACAAACACAGTTAGGAAACTTGTAGTAATTAAGATCACTTAGAGATAAGTCAGCAGAATGTGATGCCACTGGTGCTTAAGAGATGTGATTCCATGAATGTATGTAATGTGAATTTTTTTTTTTTTTTGGTAATTTGGCATCCATTTTAATACCCTAAAGGATATTTTCAAATGCCTATGTGCATTATTCCTAACAAACTGAGATTAGTGAAATACCCATTCAGTACCTGCCTTTTCCACATGAAAAACATAGCAAACGTCTAATTCACTTTTTTGGCTGCTAAAAAGGGAAGTCTCTCATTTCATGCTTGCCTTTGAAGGTAGCATGCTATCAGATACACTAAACTGAACCCCAAAGATAGCAGACTCTTTGTTTTGTTAAATACATAGCTATGAAAGACCACAATCATTACGTAAAGGTCTGTCATATTTGGATTGTTAATTGACATTCTATATCACCTTTAAAAATACAACACTGATTGATTTTACGTAAGAATGTTTTAGACATTCAGTTGATTCACTTAGTCAGTATATTTTTAGGAATTAAAAGGTTTTCAAGAAAACTGGAATGGTAAATTTTATGCAATCATTTTTCTAAATAACTTCTTGATAGAGGTTTCCAAATTTACTCTGCTTCTGCATTCCCACAAAGGCTGTGACAGAATATGTACCTGCACAGGAGGTGCTTGGCTGCTAAAGCAACTTGCACATGTAACAAACATGATGCAGTCTAGAAACCTCTGAATTAGCAAATATTTCTCATTATAATTCAGATCTATCTAGTCAGCTTCTTTAAATGATTGTTATTGAAAAACAAGGATTTAGCAGTTATTTGGAAAAACAGACAACCGTGCAATATGAGGTATAAGATACTGAATGCCAAGGATACTGATATTTCACCACACTAAACACAAGAACCTGTATACTCTGTATTTTTAAAATTATTTCATTTAAAACAGATCAGCAAACTTCTGTGATCTTAACAGTGCATAGGCTGCTTGTTAAGAGCTGTCTCAGTGTGTTTCAGAGGAGTGTCCATCCATCTGTCCNATCAGCAAACTTCTGTGATCTTAACAGTGCATAGGCTGCTTGTTAAGAGCTGTCTCGGTGTGTTTCAGAGGAGTGTCCATCCATCTGTCCATCCATTAATCTCAAAAGTTCTTTAATGTGGAACCAATCAGGACTTCTTCTTCACATACAGTTGTGAGAAAATTCTTGGTATCTTCATTACGTTAAGCTTACTCTGCAGAAATTCAAAACTATTTAATTAGATGAGAAAAGCAACATAAAGGATGAGAGATTAAAGATTATTTCCCCCAAGATTTTTGCCTACCAGGTATTTAGTTGCAGAACTCAAGGGCTGCATTGAGACCTGTGCTGTTTTTGTCTATTTAGACAGCAATCAATATATACTCTTCTCTTTCCATTTTTCTTCATTAGGACTTTTGTTTGGAAGTAGATCTTGAACATTTTTTTGCTACCTACATTAAGCAATCACTCAGAGGCACAGAAGTACTGCCAATTACCTGTGAAATCAGCTGATAAACACTCATAAGGCAAATTACAGCTGGGAAAATTCAAGTCCCCTAATTTACCAAAATATTTCAAGAACAAAACCAAAACACTTCTCCCATTCCCCAAACCAGCAGCTCTTTATGTAAGAGAGGTTATATGTCCTCCTGCCTTTGAAAGAATAGGAGAAGAAAGAAAATTAAATAATATCCCAAACCCTATCCAGCCCAAGAACCAATCAACCAACCAACCATAAGGAGATTCTCTATACAGAAAACTTGAATGAGGTCACTTTGGGGGGCTTTGTGATGTCATCTGAATTGGGAAATACACAACTGCAACATAAAAACTGCAGTACAGCAAAAATACTACTTAAATATTCCCCAGAAAGAAAAACCATGTGTGGCAACAGAACCAAATGCTGTGACACTACTGAGCATTTTGGACCTGGGATAAGCTGTAGGTTTTCCATTTTAACTTCACAAGCCCTTGGGTTCTTTGGAAACCCCTTTGTAGGGCTGCCACACCTCTCCTATATCCTATATGGGAGGCTGCAGGCTAGAACACGCAGACGTTTGCTTACTACTGTTGTTGATAGGAAAGTCAGCTGAGACCCTCCCTTTGTCCCTTCCTTACCCTTTTTTACCTTAGTCTGCACACCTTAAGCTTGGTTTTGCCACTCTGAAAAGGACTGTGTGTTTACAGCACAAAGGTTTTGGTTTGTAACAATCACATATCTAGGAAATAAACCCAGATCATTAAAGATCTCATTCCGGTCTTTGATTTTCATTTCTTTCTCCCCTTACCTCTAACCTGAGGAAAAGATTCAGGGTATTAGAATTTTAAGAGCAGAACTCAGTAACTAAGAAGGAAGAATACCAGAAATTACTACTAAAACTCAGAGATGTACAATTTTCCCATCCAGAAACTGATAGAGCACTAATGCAGCAAGAATGACAAAAACGTTTAATTGCAAAAAACAAACAAAACAAAGAACCCCAAGAACATTTACAAGTACAATTAAAAATTTATTTTTCTCTTTCCGCACTGAAGTGAGTACATGTTTACACACAATGTGCCAAAAAAAGAAAATCAACTGGATACTAACTAAATACTAACTAACTACTAACTAAGATTGCAACTGTATTTTCCTTTATAACCATTGAGAATGTCAGCAGGGAAACAGAAGAAAGGAAAAAAATTCATAACTTTTCCTGGTATATCACCCAGTGCCTCCGGTTTTACTCATCCCCAAAACCTCACTTTTACAGGACACTTCTGGCAAAAGTCCCTGAACATTCTGTCCCCCCCAAACATTCAGTACATTCAGTTTAAATAAACAGGTTCAGTGGCACTTTAATATGATTTCAGTAACATTTGAGATACAGTGCACTCACACTGCATGCAATTCGCTTTGCTGTAAGGCTGACTTAGACATAAGGCAAACATTACCTTAGCTCTCAAACATTCCATGATTAGACACCCTTAGTACATCTCTGTTAAATGCAGAGATGCCTTCATTCCCTTCATTGCTTTTCCTTCTGATCAAGAAAGCAATCCAGGGAGATGGTGTGCTATACTAAACACAAACTGCAAGGAGTTAAAATGTTAAAAAGAAACAGCAATGAATAAAAATAAACTGTATTCACGTATCCAAAACTCATTTCCATCATTTAAATAATTTTATCTGCAATTACAAAATACATACACTTAAATATCTTTTTAAGAAATAATCATCTAAGATATCACAGAAGATGATTTGCTTTTGATAATCTAACTGCCCTATCTCTGGCATAAAGATAAACCTGGACAGTGTTACTACCTAGAATGTTTTCCTACTATAATAAATTTTCTTAAATATACAGTAAATTCTCTTTAACTATTCTGACAGATAGTGCAAATAAAGACATTCTTTGGGTCACAATTTTAAAATATTACCACCAATGCTATCTTCAATTTAATATTTTTTAGTAAATAAGTAAGAAAATATTTTAAGTGTACACATCTTCTAACATCTGTTTAGCAACATATTTTCCTCAGTTACCTTGGCTTAATGCAGGTCACAAAAAATGAATAAGCTACAATACTGCTCACCTATCCAAAAGATATGTTATATTCATACTTAAATAAATATATTTAGAAACCTACCTATAAGTTTCTCACTGCTTTCCACATATTGTTATTATCCAAATGGCCTACTACATCAAATCATACCAAAATATCTTTAGAGACAACAAAGATCACTTCAGAAGCACTGCTCAAAGGCAATGAAATAATGCTTTGAGAACCTAAGCACATGTTAGGCCTACAGGGATCCAAGCACATTGTAGAATACAACAGCTTATGCTTGTTTTAGAGTCAACTACTGCTTTGCCCTAGCCAGAGACAAAAAGCTTATCTTAAATATTATCCATCAATGACACAGCAACACGAAGCGGCCCTGTCTGCTATCTAATATTGCTTGCTGGCTTTACACGTTTATTTGAAGTCACTGGCACCTGATGGTTAGTTCCATTAGTGGTATTTGTTGCTGAGCCATTCACAACGATGTAATCAACCTTGTTTTCCAATTTCACGAGGCGTTGCAAGATGTCATCCAGAAGAACAGCGATGGTTCTCTTAAGATCAGCTGAAGATAATGGAAAAAGCAAATTAAAGCCTGTTATTTACTCTGTGTGGAAAAGAACTGCCATTTCAACATCTTCACATCTTAAGACTTGCTATCCTCCCTAACACACTTTTTGGAAAGGAGTGCAGATTGGTCTAGAAGTACAGAGTAAAACAGCTGCTTGATTTTTAATAACATTTATTTGTTATTTTAGGGGAGATACCACCATAACAGGGAACTGTGAAAGTGGCAAATTAAATATTAGAGTATAAGAACAAAAACGCTAGTTCGAACCTTAGAAGTGGTTATTCAAAGGTATTATTTCAAATTTCATCCAGACAACAGCATTGGAATACTCAGCTATGTCATCTTCTAGCCTTGGATGCAAGAGAATATATCTAAATACTTTCCAGCATAAAAAAGGTAGTTAATAGCTTTCCCCTAAATGACAGATTTAGTCCATAGAAAAGTTGTTATTAGAAGGTATCTTACTGCTTCTTACATAAGCTATAAAGCAAGAGTAAAAAAAAAAAATCTATTTACATCTTTATTGACTGAAAAATAAGAGAAGGTAAAAAAATTCTCATGTTCTGGAATATAAACCAGTAATATCTTTCAACAATAAACTATTTATGCTGTTGCCAATCATCATCCTCTAGATTTGAAAAACATCAACAAAGTTACCAGGTTTTACAAGGTGTCAAGATTCCCCTTATCCATGAAGATATCTACAAACTCTGTCTCTACCCCCTGCCCTCTACTCAGTTCTTAACCAAGCAGAAAGACTGAGGGAAAAGATCAAAGGCATCAAAGTGAAAAAAAAGGAGGAAAACAGATAAAATTAAAATGAGTAGTAAATTAAATTTTAAAAAAAGTAGTACCTCCCTTGAAAATTAACTAGTTCTTGTTTAGTAATGTTAACTTTGAAAAATAATTTTTAAAATTTCTTAACAATTCAAGCCAGAGCAGGGTCTGCTATCAATAACAGAGGGCGGGTAATGCACTCTGTAGTATCATTTTGTGCTCAGCAATCTAAGGGGAGAGAATTGTCAAGTTTTAATTCTGATGATCAGTAGACAGATCAATAGATGACTTAAGATTACATTAAACTTCAAATAAAACCGCAGAAGACAAGTCTCATTTGGAAATACACTATAAGACTTAGAGAGCAGGAGAAAGCTGCAGTACATGAGGATTTTTTGGGGTTTTTTAAATGACAGAAAAACTTAATTATACAGTAAATGAAGGAAGTTCTTGATTTAAAAAAAGTGGGAAAACAGGGAAGAAAGGAGAAAGNAGTCCTTGATTTTAAAAAAGGTGGGAAAACAGGGGAGAAAGCAAACTCGTACTGTCATAAAAATTAATTTTAAGAGTGAAAAGATTAAAGGTTTAAGCACTTTGTACTGTCCTATTCGTCTTGGGTTGTTCCTGCACATCTTGTCATCACAGACCTGCTTCCTTCTTCCTCAGGAGCAGCAAAAAGACTCCAGACATATTTTTCTGCTTGCACTCTTACCAAATGCCTATAAAGGGTATCCTGTAGCAGGCAGAACCACTTAAGGAAATCTTAAGGGGATCAAAGTTCATTACCATACATCTTTTGAGATGCTATTTTTTTAAATAATAATTTTTAGTTATTTTTTCAATATTTCAGAACACAGTAAAAACTGGCAACCCATTCATCAAGTTAGATACCTATTCACAAGACAGGCAAATCAGAGATATGATGCACCAAGTTATTACAGCTTGCAAGACAAGGGACCATATCTCTTATGGCTACTTCTAAAATAAGGGAGATTCTGCCAAATTCATAATTACCTTGCAGTCTCCAGACTGCAAATTCAACTAGCATGTTGCTTTTTCATTGATTTTTTTAAGGAAAGAAAATCCAAGAAATAAAAGGAGGAAGTTAGCAATGAGGTACTAGAATCTGGAATGTTGAAGTGACTTAATATACAAAACTCTGTCCCTGTATCAAGCATGTGCTTATTCCTCAATAGCTGAAGATTCAGAAAAAGACAAATGTGCTGTTATTCTGTAAGTAACTGCATTCATGTACCTGAAGACATAAAAAAATCCTGGAAAGTAAAAATTTCATGTATGAAGCTTGACTTTGCAACTCGTCTTAATCTTCAACTTCACTGAATAAACTAAAATCAAATCAGTTGATACAGAGAGCTTTTTTCCTGCCAAAGAGCATATACTAAACAAAAAAAGAAAATTTACAACTTTACAGTTTGCAGAAAAAGAATATGTTCAAGTATGGCTTTATTCCTCTTACCATATCCTGACATAGAGGCTCCACCACCACCATTCATTAGGTTTTTATTTTCTTCTGCCAGTGCTTTGACATATCTTTTACTGAGATCTAATATCTGTCCACGCAACTCAGCACTGCTTTGGCGTCTCGGATACTGGAAAGTGTAGCGTAGCAACATCAAACCCCAAATGATTCCAAAGACTAGTAAAAACATACTCAGTTTCTGGGACATATTTTTTCTTGAAAATGTTAGAAACATCTCTGATGAAGGCCACAGGCACGTCCAAATTTCAAGAAAAGTTACTGAATTTAGTTTTGTCAAATTATATTACATATTAAACAAAAACTATATTTCTATGAAGTGAAAAATCTTCTGGCTGGATCATCTTGAATATATCTTCTCATGTTTTAGCTGGTCTTGATTCCTGAAATTTGTAAAGTACCACTTGTTATTCAAAACTGCTACAGTTGTTGAGATCGAGAACAAATATAATTTTCCAAATACGGTATTAGTGCATCATTTAGCAAACAAGGTTTTTTATCTGCTTAGAGGTTCAGTTATATTTCCTTCTCACCTGTTATTTACAGAGTTTCTTCCTCTTCCTATTTTTACAGATTTTTATTCTCCAAAAATCAAAACTTCTGTGCTTCCACAAAGCACCTTAAATATTTTAAATACTGGAATTTAAACTGACATTAAACCCAAATGCATTTGAAAGAAAATGCAGTATCTAGAAGTGACCTGTATAACATTTCTGTACAACACTGTGATGAGTTATATGCACACATCTAGACACAAAATCTTGTGAAATTATTCACTTAATTCTTATTCTTAATTTTGAAGTACAACACAAGTGTGAACAGAAAAAACGTGGAATGATGTTTCTTGGTTGGTTAGTTAGTTCCAAGTTTCCTTTCCTGGTTTTGTACATCGTTATGCTTTTTTTAATTTGTTTTGGAGTCTTACTATTGAATAAAAAGACAAAATCAAAATAAATTGGCACATTGCAATTGAGCATTTTACTTCGACTTTACAAAATGTCTTACCATAGTACCCAATTTTGATCCTTCAATAGATTAAGGCTTCAGGAGGAAAGCAAATGGTAGGAAAGCTTCAGCAGTTAAACAACAAATGTTCAGACAGTTTGAAGCAGTTTGAGCCACACATCTTCAGGGATCTCTGTACTGGGAAAAAAAAGAAATATTTAAACAAAAAGTGAAGATATCTTCATTTACTTGTAAAGTAGTTGCAGTTGAAGGCTTCAAGCTACATAGCTTTTAAAACAGAGCTACATTTTCAAACCTAACTTCAAGCAATTGTTCGGGAAAAACATAGAATTACTCTCCATTTTATTATGAATGCATGCCTTTGAATGCCCAGTAACTGACTTCAACATACTTTTAAAAGGAAGCTAGGTAAGAATCTCACTCAGCATCTTCTTCTTGTGTTATAAGACAGTGACAACAGATGTTCCAGATTCATCGTATATGTACATGCACATATATTTACATAGGCATCATTCTCTTAATGGTAAGTAATTTTTATCCCTCAAACAGATCCCACATTTTTTGACTCTTTCCATGCGTATACCTTCTCATCCATTTGTGGCACTACTCCAATTATTCAATACTTTCTTATAAGAGAACTTTATTATTTAACATCGTCTGGATAAAGCCACTCCTTTTACCCAACAGTTACATTTCTCCTCACTATTCCCAGTTCATCCCCACATACTACCTGACACAAGCACTTTTTAGACTGAAATTACACACGCAATAGAGTTCCTCATCAGACCTGCTAGACTGGCATTCACGCCTCTTTTGTATCAGAATATTCCGACTTTCTCATGGTGCTGAGCTCTCATCCAAACCTAACTCTGCCTCCACAGCACTTTTCATCCCCTCCACTGACCAGTTCCCTTGGCCTGGGGCCGACATCCCACTGTCTGCTGCCAACACAATGTCACTGCCAGCAGGGCGCCGAGCCCTGCTTGTCGCTTACCCTTCACCTTCACTCTTCAGATAATCCTCTCAACAGGAGAGCCAACGTGCCTGATTCAAGTGGCAAATTTTTGAAGTGCTCTAAAATCAACACGCACACCTGAATTATTCTGAAAATGATTAACCTGAGGCAGGGGCGACAGTAGGACTTGGACACCAAAGTTGCCGTAGAATAACAACCAGCTGCATGTAAAATGCCCTATGGCAGCCACTGCCAGTACATTAACTCTTACTGCTGGGTGCACTAATGCAGGTGACAATCCCAAGTCACTGAGAGAAGAACAGCTCACCCTCCACTGCGCAGTATGACCGTGCACAAGGACAGACAGCCAACACATAGTAACTTGAACTCCCGCTGAAAATGCTGTGGGAGGTACTTGGTGTTCAAGGAATGTGCTTATCCCCTCTAAAAAAGTTTTAAGATGCTAATTTGTCTTAAGTACATAAAGTAAGAGGGAAAACAATAAAAATGTACATTCCACGGCATGAGTATCTGAAATTGTGTGGTTAAAGATTTCCTGAAACAGATCTTCCCTAAACATGCACTAACCAAAACTTCTTTTCCCTAGCTCTTTGCCAAACCCACGGCTCTGCACTCAGATTTTAAAGAATAAACTGCACCCACATCATTATGTATCTATCTACATGATCTCTGAACGGTATCAAATATGATGGAAAACATTCTGAGATCCAGGAGAAGAGTATTCATGTGATGGCTCAGAAGACCAAACAGTATTTCTCAAGAAGGGACCATAAGTTTCAAACCCCATTCCCAAAAGTCTCTATTACTTCTATGAAAAAAAAAAAAAACCCAACCAAAAAGACTGAAAAGAAGAGAGCTCTTGCAAAACTTAAATTTAGTTCACCACTCCACAGATCTCCAGCCACATCTCATCCTGAGGCATTTAGACAACATCACTACAGTTCTTTGGAGTAGAAATAACTCTGCCATCACACTGTAAATAAGACCACAAGCCAGGATAAGAGGTCTAGCCAAGAGGAACAGATTGAATAAACTCCTGCCAAGCAGCAGCAGGAATTACAGACTGGGCCATCGCCATGTAAATCTGATCCACAGTGCACACTGATTACTGAAACTAATGGAAATCAAGGACTTAACCTGCTGGGAAATTGCATAACACCCACATACTGACATGAGGTAAAGGAACTGGGAGCAAGGTATACAAAAATGAAGGGAATTACTTGAACTTGCCACTTTTCCTACAAAATTTTAAAGGCCATTCCAGCGTAATTTCAGAGTTCTGGAGATTTTGGTCTCCTCTTTCCTCCTGAAGTGCACCCATAAGACACTCTGTGCAACACCCTTGGAGGGAAAAAAATAAAATAGGAAGCTTACAGCCACATGATTTGGGAGTAGGGAAAAAAAAAAAAAAAAGGAAGAGTATCAGAGCAGCAGGCACACATATTAGGAAGGAAACAGCACAGTGAGATGGATGGACTGGAATATTCTCGTACCTCTTGTTGCCCTGAAGGGTCAGCACTTCTCTACAAGAACATTATAATTTCAACAAAACTTGGACTCAGAATGGACCTTTTTTTCCCAGTAATTTAGAGGTACTATCCTCTAAGATAATAGCATACATGAAAGAAGGTGCACTGCCTCTTGTGATCTTTATTCTCCCTCATTCTCTCAAAGCACACAGTATGCTGAGTTGGAAATCCTCCCTGAGCAGGAAGAAAAGGAAGCTGAGACTTCCTTCTTCACACTGATTTATCCTGGATAGAAATGCTGGCACACACCACTCTACCAACCACAGCTGAGGAATTTCTGTGGCAAAGGCAAAGCACTGCAGAGAGCAATAGGAAAAAAGGGTGCATGAGAGCTGCACCTTGTTGCAATTCCTACCATCCCTAATCACAGAGACCGAGACAAAAGGAAGGCAACCGGGAAGATGAAGGAGTACAACCTGAACAAAACTTGAAAATTTTGGAAGAAAAGAAACAAAATCCCAAATCAGCAAACCCAAAACAAACCAAAATATTCAACAAAATAAACCTAAATCAAACAAAACCCCCGAGTAGACTGCAGGCAAAATGGCAGTTCAAGAATCCATCAAGAAGAGAATGTCTTCAGATAATCCTTTCAATAAGCAGCCTAAAGTAACCAATTCAAGTGCCAGTTTTTCAAAGTACTTTAAATCAGCATAGTACTTAAATTATTCTGAAAGTCACAAGCCAGGAGCAACATTAAAACTCTAAGCTACAACTAATTCCTGAATGAGGATCTGACACTAGGTTTGTCTTTCACAGACATATAAACAGCTTGGTTTCTCTTTGGTAATATATTTTGAAAGACAGAATCTCAAATACTAAGGCAGTAGTTCCTCAGTGGTACTCTAGAGACCTAGACAGCTTTCTAATGCACGCATATATTAGGAAAGTAGGCTTGATAAGTGGGAATTTTACTCAATCTATTACTTGCTACCACAATATTTATCTGTTCCTCGCTTTCAAATTATGATCAATAACAATATGACACTATGCATTCAAGAGCAGGTCTGGCTTTGCAACCACACATTAACTGCATAAAAAGAAGTGATTGATCAAGACAGAGCTTAAAAAAAAAAAAAAGCCATCTACAGTCACAGAAGCGTGCATCCAATTAAAGAGGAAGTAGAAAAAATCTTGTAATAGAACAAACAGCAGACAGAAATCAGGACAGTACAAATAAAAGCTGTCATTAATAATTACTATAAAATAATTGTACAGTACAAAGTTGGAATTTATTACCATCTCAGTGGGAGCACAAAAAGTTTATGAAATTATTAATGATTTTAAATTACCATACTAAAAATACATCTGTACAAGAAATTACTATTAAATTCATGGCAACAAACATCCCTCAGTACAGAAAGGGTACTGTATCAGTAAACAATAAACTGCCTGTAAATATGCAGAGTGATGCTTCATTGCAATAGCCAACAAACATTTTGGGAAGACAGGAATCACTGGGCATTACAGAACACCAGGGGAAAAAAAAAATCCATAGTAGCATCAAGCTCCATTCTATTATTTTCCCCTTTTTTACATCTATTTTCAGAGTGCACCCTCTGGCCCATTGACCTCTGTGACTTCCAAAGTATTTTGTTTTTTAATTTTCCAACAGAAAACTTTGAGCACCACTCAGCTGACAGGAATTGATCACGCTGACCATTCTGAGAGCAGACAGGCTGGCTTTATGTCATCTGGAAAACCCTCAGTCAGAATGACTGACACACCAAAACAGCACAGCACATATTCACTAGACAATTAATTTTAGAAGACTGAGAGAATGAAATAAGCACCTATAAGCCCAGGAGCTCACATGCTGAGACTTTTTGGAATGCCAAAAATGAATTTGTATTCTGGTAATTTGCAGTCTTAGATGGTTGCTGCTCTGACGGTAGGTGAAAAAAATCTGCATTACTCTCAGCACTTCAAGTATTCCTATTATTGCTGCCGTAAAATTTGGCCAACAGAAAAACATCTCAGCAGAGAGAGAAAAGTAGATACTGTGCTGACAAAACCTTAACAATGCCTGACATTACAGAGCCCATCAAAAAGTGCTGATGAAAGCCAAGGGTCTTTCCAGAGATGGGTAGATAGATGGGACCATTGACATTAGCAGCTGCTAGCTAGACTCAAGTGAAAATATCAGTACTATAAAACATGCTGCTATCTTAAGAACAGGTAAGAAGGCATATTTCTGGGGAAAAAAAAAAAAAAAAAAAGGCTGTCCTATCAGTACAAAGGCTGCTGGGCTGCAGGTTTCAGCAGTTCTGTACCACTTTCAGAGCATGCTGCCTAAGGTGTCTTTTCCAGGACATCTATCTTTATACCTTCTCCTGCAGCATGTGTTCCTTCATTCCCTGCTTCTACATGCCCAAGGCTTGCAATTGCATTGGCACACTGAAAAAAACCCAAAGCCTTTTGCCTTATTGCTAGCTGCCTTCTGGGGAAACACCTCTAAAGAATACTCCAAGTGAAAGAAACATAAGGTTTAGGGAATAGCAAGAATGGGTTAACTACCAAAAATACCTATTCTTCTACAAAGAAAGTAGAAAATCTTGTGTGCTCCTAACAGCTCCTGTCTCTCAACGCAGCCAAAGGATATAAGGACCAACAAAAGCCACATCAAGCTCATCAAGCAGACACAGTGTTGCTGCTGGGACTACCTCAAACCTATCTTAAACCAGGAAGGCTTTTACCTCCTACAGGCTTCTAAGAACAGCACCCATTCGTCTCCTAGATGAACTCCGAGTTGAGAGCACAAACATACTGCTTTTGACTTGAAAGCCCACACAGCAGGCTTACAGTGGCTCTGGTATAAAATCATCTGAGAGCCCAAACACTAGACTACTCTTTGTTAGTATTTTAGAAGTACTGGAGAACCGTTTCTATTTAAATGCATGCATTCCTATTTTAATTGGTTTTGTTTCACACTTTCTCCCAATAATTATTTTAATTTTGCATTCTGTCAAGAAGTCTCCTCAAGTACCTTAGAGTATCTTTTCTTTTCAACACCTTCCCCCTTTATTTTGCCTACTACTGCCAATGAATGCTTTTAAAATAAACCAACCATTTAAAAACAGAAATTCTTTGTTCCTTGCCTGTGGGCAGTCAGCCAAGATTCAAGATTCTGAGAGGGGAAATGGCTTGGCAAGGCTTGTGAAGAAAATTAAAGCAAGCAGATATCAATAGGGACAGTATATCAATAGGGACAGTATGCTACACTGGCTGAACTTCCCCTCCTCCCACTGGGTCCATCTGGGCCCCAAAACTTTTCTACATCTCTGTATCAGATTCTTAAAAATAGTAATAGTATTTTTTTTTTTTAAAGTTTCACCTTTATTTTCCCTAGGACACTTTTCTCTACTTTCTCTTCATGCTTTATTGCCACCATTCAGGCCACTGTAGGACCCTTGCTCCTTGATAAGAGTCACTTATGACAAAGCACAGGGTACCTTCTTGGCTTCTCATTTCCCATTTAACTTGTCTGGTTTTCTTGAAAGAAACCTGTACAATTCAAACCGAGTATGAATTTGTCCACCAAAATTATGTTTCTATGGCAAAACTGCAGTGCAGATGAGGCTTTGGATTCATGCTCCTTCCCAGCACGCTGACACAGGTGAAGATTTCAGAAAAATAACACTAGAGGAAATATTAAAGACAAGGGACTTCTTTTTTTCTACAATCTTATTTCTAGATTGACTTGTCAGTTCAAGGTAGCATAAAATGGACTATGACAGACATTAGTTAACTGTAACACCTCTGTGGTGTGCACTGCAAAATAATTTATTCTTAGCATTAAGGAAAAGGTACCCAGAAATTTAACTGGATTATTTATATCATGGTAGCCTGTCTCTTTAGTATTGCTGAAGAAATCAATTTCATTGGAATAATTTTTACATTCCCTTGACTAGGCCTCTAGTTCAGGGCCTATTTTCCACAGGGTAAAGTACCCATTCAGTTCTGAGCAATCCAATATTAATCTTCTAAATTGCATAGGCAAATACTAATATACCTATTTTTTGTAAAGTTTGTAAAACCTTAGAAGGAAATGTAAGAGGCTGTTATTAATAACACTCAGTTGAGAAAATATGACTCATAAAATGGCACGAATTACCAATCACAGGTGAAAGAGGTTGTTAAAAAACAAATAGCACATAAAAGTACATTTTAGCAGTAAACTTGCACCGGGAAAAAGAGATCCATTTGAGTCACTGAGCCTCACAGATTTTTGACAGCCACTGGAAAATGGCTGTTTTTGACACTTACTAGTCTTCAGATTCCTTGACTACACAGCTGACAGTTTTAGCTGACAGTGTACATTTATCCTACTTACAGCTGAGGCAAGGTGCAAGAACTAGTCCCCTTTACTATTCTTGGAAAACGTACAAGTGTTCATGAACTCCAGGGGAAATATCTTACTTTTAGCAGCTAAATGACATCCAATCCCCCAGATACATCACAATTTTTGATTAGCTGATACCACTGCCTTCTTCAAGGAGATAACAGCTGAAAGGAGTCTCTAAAAGCACACTACAAAAAGCTTACAAAAGAAAAAGCTGGGGGAGGAAAGGAAGTACCTTTATTTCCTACTGTAAAACACTTGAGGAAAAGGACCAAATGAATTCCAGTATAATTTAATTCTCTGGAGCTCTCCCTACTAAACATTTTAACACTTAAAATAACAAGGAGAGATATTTCTGGGGAAAGCTTTATACAGCTACATAGGCTTTATATATATATGGGCATCAGCAGTCAAAACAGGAACTAAGATAACAATAAATTTCTACATTTGGTCTAAAACTGCAATCACACTGTTTTGACACTACCAGAAGACTCAACTCACAATCTAATCTTATATTCATATTGTCTCCTTTTTCTGACGTTCTCATGAGAGTAAACCAGCAATTCATTACATTTTTTCCAAAATTAACACGACGTTACTGTTAGGACAAATCACATGCACACTAGGATGTACATCATGTTCTTATTCTGAGGGTTCTCTTAGAATAAGAAGTTGCAATTCCTACAAAGATTGCTTTTTACAGTGAAAAAACACATCCATCTGCTCCCAGTTTACCCACTGAGGGGGCCAAACAACAACAAAAAAAATCCCCAAAGCAGCAACCAAAAACCAAACTAGTCAACCAAATCTGAACTGTTCTAAGGAAAACTCCACACCATGTCATAGTATAGAACGAAAATCCTCTCTGCTTGTTTTGTGACACACAAAAACAAAAATTACACTCCACTCTAGCTGCCAGTATCTTTTAGACGACAAGAGACATAAAAGAGAATTTACAGGATGCTACTATGTTAGGTTGGGGAACTGAAGAGAGAGTTTATTAATAATGAATTATGAACAGAGCTACCGAAATAAGGTAGCGATAATAGTACGTTATACATGTTGACCAAAATAAGCTTAATCGAAGATAAGCGCAGTCAAAACATCATCAGATGTTCAAATAAAAGCAATTCTATTATACCGTAAGAAGGAAGCGTTATTCTGCAACTCTTGCCGTCAGGAAATTCCATAAATTATAGTCTCCTAAAACTGCATGTTTCAAACCTTGAAGACTTCCTTCAGTATTACTTTTTCCTAATTCTTCAATAGTACCAACAAGACCAATTTCAGTGAAATATTTACTCGCTTGTTTCGGTTTGGTTTTTTGTTTTTGTTTTTTTTTGGGTTTTTTTGGTTTTTTTTTTTGTTTTGTTTTAATGCAGACTTGTTAGTGCTCGAAGATCTGACTTATCCTGACCCTGTTCTTTGCCTGAATACGATCTCCCCTCCCCGTCCCGGGGGTTCCATCGCATCACTCTAATCACGCTGTACCTCTTCGGAAGTTATGTCCTTACAGCATTACACACCGATCTTGCAGAGTCACTGCAGTCATCGCTTAGGACTGGAAGACCACTGCTAACGGTGAAGGAAAGCAGAAAAGCCCCGTTCTCTCCCCCGCTTCCTCCCCACCCGAGGACAGCCCTGGGACGCGGATCCGGCCTCAAGGAATCCCGGCACAGCTCA
>VWZN01019128.1:18264-50062 GCA_013396955.1 Regulus satrapa | reverse complement strand
GGCCCGGCCGGCGCGGGCTGATCCCGTGCGGACGGCGCCGCTGTAGCCCCGGGGTCCCTCCGCGCAGCTCCGTTCCCTTCCCGCAGCTCCGTTCCCTTGCCGCGGCCCCGAGCCGCCTTGTTGCCGCCGGGCCCGGGGGCTGTCGTGCCCGTTCCCGCTCCCCCGGCCGCGGCCGGGCCGCCGAGGCCTTCTCCCGCCCCAAAGAGGAGGGACCCCGCGTCCTTTTGTGCCGAGCTGCGCGGTCTCTCCCGGCTCAGGAGCTGGGGAGGTCCGGCCGCCGTGATTAAACCATTGAAAGGCATCGATCGTGCAGCTGAAGGCTTCGAACGGGCTGCTGTGGCTTTGTCACCTCGTTTAGGCCTGTGTCTTCCCTCTGATGGCTGCGGGTTTTCATGTACACGTGTGATGACCGGTCCCTTCCATTTTCAGTGTTTTTGTGGTTTTGTTTTTGTTTTTTTTTTAGTGATGATCAAGGCAAGCAGAAATTAGAAGCTTCTTGAAACAGGAACGAAATGTGTGCTTCTCCATCACAGTTGACTTTTTTTTTTTTCCCGTTAAATTTGCAGTGGTTTTCTTTTTGTTTGTTCTTCTAAGAGATGCTTTAGAGGAACACCCTGAGCATCATTCTCTTGGTGACTCTGATGATCCAGGGACAGCGGCCTTGCAGTTGCATATATAGTTGGGGAAGCAAACAATAAAGTTTTGGAAGAACGGCATTACCTTCCAAAATTACTTTTACCTGACTGTTGTTGCCATTTTTTTTGAGATAATTAAAAAAACAAAGAAATCGATAGGCTGCAAGTTCATTGCCTAGCAATGCAATAAATGCTGCTGCTTCATCACTGAGGTAAACAAAACCTGCTCTTGTGTTGCTTGCTTGGACAAAAGGTGGCTGTGTAGCTAAGCAGTATTAGGGTAAATAAACAGATTTCTGCAGGGGAAACAACTAAGTTTCAGAAACTTGAGCAGTGGGTATGCTTGATTGGTTTTTTTTTCTCTTTTTTTAAGATGACGTTTATCGCCCATTTTACAGTCAAGATTTATATCTTGAAGGATTATTTTCTTGCCTGTGTTTCCAGTGTGGGCTATTATTGGGAAAGAAGTTAGGTTAATTGTCAGAGCATTGGTGTTGGGCTCTTTGGTGGATCTGTTCTTTATGTTACAAAGCTGTTCCAGCTCTGTACTTTGAGTATTTCTGCACGCCACCTCCCAGTGTAGAGGTGAAACGTTTGGAGGGTACATGAAGTCTGAGAAGTCCCACGGTAGCAGTTTGTGTGACTTCTGTTTATCAGTCATTCTTTTCCTTTTTTTTTGTGATGGAAAATTTACCTGTTGGAAAGATCTGCTGACTGTATTGAGTCTGCATTTGGAAAACTTTTGTTTTTACTCCCTACACTGAAATTTCTCCATCAGTAGGGCATAGCTGAGCGTAATGGCAGGTACTTGACTGATTTCTGGTTGGGGGTTTTATGGTTCTACTGTAAAACACCTGCAAGCCTTTTTATTTCTTTTTTTTTTTCTTATTTTTCTTTAGTACTGCTTTGTTGTGATGGTACTAAAGTTCTTGAAATAAGAAATCGTATTTCAGGCTAATGTTTTGTATTTCATTTCCACTGGAAGCGCTCACAGGCATAAAATGAAGCACTTGTCACTTTGAGGCTGAGTGGGACAGGACTCTCAGGCCCCGGGTGTCCCGATGTTTCAGCTTGCTACATCCACACACCGGGCACTGAGAGTGCAGCAGAAGCTTTCACTGGGAGAAAGAACTGCAGAAACTGGAAGAAAGTTTGTAAAGAAGCCGGTTTTGTGGAAATTGGCACAGATACGAATTCTGAGTACCCTTTCAATTCTTCCGCCTCCTGTCAGCTGAAGTGCTAATTAGTGTGATGTGCTTTTGAAAACTGGATGCCAAAGGAGTAAGGATGTTTTAAGTTTAGTTTAAGGCCTTTTATAGTTCATCTGTGTGGATGCATATTGTCCCAAAAGCACTTCAGTGAAACTTGAGTTTGAGCAGAAATTTTTTAATGTCTGTGCTTTGCCTCTAATTTATGATTTCAAAATCATATCAACTAATAGGAACAGGAAATTAGTAATTGTGGAAATAACTTTCCCATGAAATTGCCTAGTTTGTGCTCTTTAAAACTTCAATTTCCAAAGTTTTAGGTGAAATAATTTTAGAGCTTTTCCTTTTTGAACTCGCTCTTTTCCTTTTTTCTTTTCATTTTTGGAATTTTTTTAAGCAAACGTTAATCAAATATACTCGGACTAATCCATCTCCTCTGTTTTTGTGTCGTTTTGTTTCAACTTAAGCAAGTTCTGTATTAAGAATGTGGCTGGTTGAACAGAAGAAAGCCCCCTCCTCAAAGATGGTGATTTAATGGAAAGAAATAATTGACAGAAGAATTAAAAATACAGTGGATATGCTAGAGCTAAGTTTACGGACGCTAAGAATAAAAAAAATATTTTAAATCGTGCTTCTTATCCAGCGACTTCATTTTGGAAATGTCATAGTATTTTATCACCACTGAATGCTTTTTGTGAGCAGATTAGACAAATGAGGCTTTTTTAATGTGCTGTCAGATGGCAGGCAACTCTCACGTTCTTTGATATTTTTGGGGGTTTTTGCATAGGCTGTTGTTTATTTGGTGTTCAGTCTGTGGTGCAGCTTTAGATGTTTCCCCACGCACTGAACAAAGGGGAGTCAGAACAAACCTGCGCTTCAGGAGCTCCGCTTGAAACTTTGATCAGTTTTTCTTTTCTTTTGAGCTTCTGGGAGCCGTTTGATTTCTGCAACTGTAATAAACTAAGTGTAGTAGTTTTGTACAAGTATTAACGTTTGTCTAAACGGGCAAAACCTTTTATCAGAGCAGAGGTAACATTTCATTCTAGAACTCAGTATTGATTGTCTTCATTCTAGCAATCGATCCTACTCTATTTTCTTTCAGCGAGACAAACAGCAAACAGCGTAGTCTAATAAAACACTTCAAGAAATGCGTGGTTTGCCCGTGCCCGTCTTGTTGAAGGAAGCAAGTGTGTTTCATAGCTACACAAGCAGCTTTCGAGTTAGTTTAGCTGTGGAAGTGCCTCGTGTTTGCTTCATGAACTTCGGATGCAGAGTACTTAAATCCGGATGGAATTACCCAACTGATCAACTTTGATGTGGTTTCTTTGGCAACAGCGGTGTCAGGGTTGGGCCTGCTTTGCTCTTCGGTTCCATCTTTGCTGAAGTGGCAGTGTGCCACCTCTGTGGAAAGGAAGGAATGTTGCTTTGCTTCCCACACCTTTCCAGAGGCAGGCACAAGGGGCTGCTAATGATCAGGGGCTCTGCATCCCTTTGGAGAGTGCTGCGAACACCCTGCAGTGGCTGATGACCGCTGTGGGAGAGTCTTTCTGGAAGTCACATTTTTATTATATGTTGATTTAATCAAGCTCAGTAAACTCCGCGTTTTTCTGGACCTTGTCAGCCGGGAAGATTGCTCCTTTGGAAGGCAAATTCTTTTTACTGCCTTCCGTGTGTGGTAGAGGAATGGTGGAGTGCTGCAGGACCTTTCCTGAAGAAATGCATTTTCAAGCCTCAGTGAGAAGATTAGCTTCTCATTTCAGAAAGTTTATTGCTGAAGGTTTTTCTTTCTTTTCAAAAGTGGGATCGTTGAGAAATACATCTCCATCAACCTAACCACTCATCAACTAACAGAAGTTGCTTTGTTAGTCACTTTAAATACCCATGATTGAGGTAACAACTTACAATATGCTTTCTGCACAGAAGCTTATTGTGTGTACTATTGTAATATTTATAGAAGGTTAGCTAATTAATAAGGGACCTATTTTATTTTTAGTATAGTGACAGATCACAGTATGAAGCAAAAAGGATTTAACTTCTCTTGTGAGTTTCAAAGAAAGTTGATAGATTCCTGCCAAAACATAATCTTGTCCTCATAAGTGAGATGTCACTAGTTTAACAGTTTTATCCAGTGAATGTGGGCTGCTGCTAAATTAATGTTTCGTTTTTGACTGCTTGTATTTTTCTGTCCCCTTTTAATAGAGTTCAACTTAATATTTTTTTAAAAATTTGGGTAGGAGTTTTTAGCAGGATTTTTGGAAATGGTACTACTAGACTGTCCTGTCCTTTTTTTTTTTTTTCAAATTCAAATGAATTTCATCTGAAATTTCTGTGTCATTTAATGTTTTTATTTGTTTTGGGGTTTTTTGGAGTTTGTTTTGTTTTGTTTTTTTCATTTCCCATGCTTTGCTATAGAAAGTTTAATTTAAGCATGCACCATTATTTTTAGTTAGCATCTTGCTTTAAATTTTGATAACCTTTCAGTCATACTCTGAAACTGTAAGATGAACGTTAAGGTAAGGCATGACAAGTTCAGGACAGAAGAGAAGTGTGAAAGAACAGGGGGGTGGTTTGGTTGGGTGGTTGGATGGGGGTGTTGGTTTTGTTTTGTTTTGTTGTGGTTCTCCCCCATGTTCTTTATCATTCCTACTCTTGATGGATAGAAAATGGAAAGAATACTTCCAGACTTCTACAATTCTCCTCTGCGTAAAAGTATTTTAAATGCTTTTAAGGTAGTAATTACATTGAAAAGTAGGATTTCTTTTGGAAAATGCAAGGGATTTAAGTGGCAGATAGAACTTTTGGATCAGTTTACCAGTTTTACCAGTGTGGATGAAGTACCCGGACTGGTGCCTGGCTCAGATGGATCGTCTGAAGTTGTTCAGAGGTGTTCAGTGTCTGGGAATGTATGAACGTGGAGTAATGGGGGAGGAGGAGAGGAGATCCTTTCCGTATCACTTTGGTGTGCTACTCTTCCTGGGATTAAAGAAGGTAACAAGGATTAGAAATACTCCTCAGTGCTTTCTTTAAATGCTTCTGGCTGTGCATTTTATCCAGAGAATCAGTAACTGAAGTGAAAGTCTTAGATTTTTGGCTCCAAGTTCCAGGTCTTGCTGAATCATTAGTCCCATTTCCTGGTGTGTATTTGAGGAAACCACTGCATCTTACCCTGAAGAAGCACACTGTTCCAACCGAGTTGGATTTTTTTTTATATTTGTTATTGGCAGGGGTGGGGAGGAGGGGATACGGTTTTTGTTTGGGTGGGTGGGTTTTTTGGTGTTTTGGGGAGAGGTGTTTCCCGGGAAAGGTTATTGGCAGATGCGGGATTTGTTTTGAAAGGAAAATCTGATCTGAAGAATATTACAAAGCTCTTTTTTCCTGCAGATTTGTGACAGCAAATCTAGCTAGTTTGACATGGGGAAAAGTGAATTGTCTGCCTCCAAGTTGGTAAGGGTGAAAGTAGTGACGGAGCAGCTGCATGATGAAACCCGAGGCATTAAGATAGGTGCTGTTCTGTAGGAAGCTGGTGGGATGAGGTGCTGAGTTTAAGCCGAGTCTCATCTGTGGCCCTTAAATGACAGAGGATCTTTAGAACAGAAAGATAAGAAAGTGCTGAGGATCCAGAATGCAATTTTAGTCTTTCCTCTCCTACACAGTATTTAGTTTCTGTGGAAAGAACAGAGCTGAGATGAGAATGCATAGGTTACTTGAAGACTGGTACAAAATTGAGGTACTTTAGTACTTGGGGGTAATAGAGTTGTCGGGTTTCTTATGTTAAAGATGACACACTAAGAATGTTAAACACCTTTGTCATATTTATTGCAGAATGGATAGAAATAGTTCACCAAGAACAGTTGGGTTGGTCTGTGGTGTAGACTAATACACAGCTTGCTAATTGTTTAATTATAGTGGGAAGTAGAGGAGAAATTCTTTAAAGTCTCTTTGTGACTCCTTGAAGCTCTAAATCCCTTAATCCCTGCCTGTAGTCTTGCTGACACAAGTATTACCAGGTACTTTTCCAGCATCATCCTGAAGTCCTTCAACTTCTGCAGGTTATTGTGATTCCCTTGGTCTCCTTTAGAAGCATTGTAGGAGTTTGTAATTAGGTGAACAATCTTTTATCAGAAGATGAGATGTAATTGCTTGCCAGTGACAATGTGCAACTGCGATCAGGTAATCTCTCTTCAGCTGCAGTTTAGATCTACACTCACTTGGTGAGGGAGTTTGAAATCTCTAAGAATTTACGTGGTCCTCTCTGTCACTGCAGTTTTCAAGTAGTATATTTGTGAATTCTGCCCCTAAGGGTCAGATGCTTCCAAAAGTGCTTAACCCGTATGAAATTAATGTAATACTTGCTTTTGACAACTCAGTACAGAGTCATAGCTGATAATATTAAAGACTCCACTGTAAGATGCTTCAGTTGAACAGCTAAGAACACTAAGCTGACTTCTAGATTATATGGGAGCAATTGGGTCAACGTTATTTTTGGCACCTCCCAAAAATTCTAGATTGTGCAGGACCGGGAGTGGGGATGGGGGGTTGTCTTTGTTCAAGTTTCCAGAGTTCTTGTTTGGGAATTGAACTTTCCGATGTAAAAAAGTATTGACGATGCAGTATCCTTATTGAAGAAGGTGTGTCTGAGGAGGGTGAATTCTTTGTCTTTTTACTGAAAGGTGTTTTCTAAATCTGATGTCACTTTAAATGTTTTTCTTTGTTATTGATCATTTTTACTAGGGATAGAAATACAAATAGTTCCCGGAGAAATTGGCAATTTTTGCGAGGGATGAGTTATAAAGAGAAAAATTTAGGAGGCTGTCAAACATTGAAGAGTACAAAGACAGGCGAGGTGATAAAAAAAATCATGTTAGTGATTATAAGAGAAATTTTTCTTTATTGCAAACAGTGGATTTCAAATGTCAAATCAAATTTGGTCATATTTAAAGGCTTGTTTGTAGTTTATTTCAGTGAAGTCCTGTCGCTAGCCCAGTGCACAGCCATCTTCATAAGGGTAACCTGTGAGGCAGATCCTGATTCCATGGTCCCCCTGTCACAGCCAAGCTTTGGATTTTGTTGTTAGATTTTGGCAAGCCCATCATCCTCGCTGGTGACATTCTTCATGAGTCCTTTGTCCTTTTTGTCGGGGTAAAGGGAAATGGAAGCGTGGCGGGAATAGTTGTTACTGAGGAGCCTCTCAGGTTCCATTTCTGGTGAATTTACTGTCTTGAATTACGAAGACAGCATCCTTTGAAAAAGAACTCCAGCCCCAAGTAGTGAAGAATTGTAACTGCAGAAGAAATTGCAAATGTGGCCATAGGTAGAGTAAGAGAGAGAAAAAAATTGTGAGGACAGTCAGGAGGGGAAATCTTTGGGAGGGGAACTTGCTCTGCATTTCTTCATTAAGTATTTTGTAAACTTGCAAATGTCTATAGCACACTGTTCTGTAGGGGTTTTTGTATCTGAGCTCCCTAGAAATGCTGTACACTATAAAATGTGGGGAAATCCTAACCTGCTCTTTGTTTGCTTGTTTTCCTAGTTTTTCTCTTGTGTGCCTTACCATGCAAGAAAAAAACTACTCCTGTTTTTACTTCTATTGGATTGCTTAAACTCTGCAATTCTCCATCTCAGTTTATATGGATTATATAAGGAAAACAGGATAACAGTGAGGAAGAAAAAGTAGGAAGAATGATAACTTATGTTGCGTATACCTATGTGCATGTATTATGCGAGTAAGTATGTGCATAGATAGGTTTTGACTGGAAATCTTTGGCCATTTCTGTTGAATTGAGAGTGTCTTAGTAATCTGTAGGAGTAAAATTTGGGATATTCAATACTGAGAAGCACATAATAGTTATTATTTTAGAGGGGGGAAATCACCGCTATCAATACTTAAATATATGTGTGATAATTAGTTTTTAGTGTATCTATGTATCTTACCAAAAACATCTCAGAGGGGAGGAGGGTAGCTTTGCAAATACAGTAAAACACTGAAAACTCAGTAAGCTTATTGTTAGAACATAGACACTTATACAGTTTTAAAGATAATTTTTTTAAAAAGTTGTTTTATAAAATAGTTTCTTGCACTTTACCTGCTGGCTTTTCAATTTGGTAGATAACATCTGAACTCCAGCAGAGTTTGATAATCCCCACGTGCTTAAATATACTAAATGTTCTTTTTCCATTAAGGTTAATGTTCGTGAAGAAATTGAAGAGTTTTTTCCAAGAATGTGGAAGATAAATCAAGATAAAAGAAGGCTAATGAAAAGTATTAAAGATCAGAAAATTAAAATTGAATGGGGGAAAAAATTGAACAGAAGATTGGTCAGATAGAAGCACTTGAATATTTTTTTAAGGCTATAATGAATTGTTTGAATTGGGGAAGAATACACGAAGTATGAAAAATGAAAAACTCAATGAAGAATGAAGAAAAGTAGAAAGCAAGAGTGAAGTAGAATTAAAAGAATCTGGAAGAATGAATGGGTCCTAGGTTAAGTAAATGTATGGTTTATGTTCCAGTGTCTGTATGATCAAGTTGTAGATGAATTTGCATGATTACTTAGTTAATAGAGAATTGGTGATCTGGTTCAAGCAGGGACTTATTTGAGGCAAGCATACAATATTAACAGTGGGTTAGCCAAATGAAATTTGTTTTGGAGGGTATTGCCTAACCATTTGTTTTTCAGGAGCAATCAATATAATAGAATTACTGTACTTAAAATGTTAGGAGTTAGGCATTTACACAACCAATACCGTTTTTAATACTGTCTTTTTTGTTAGGAGTCTCGCTCCCAGTCAAAATCTCCAGCTGGGAGTCCTGCTCGTGTAAAATCAGAGAGCAGGTCAGGATCTCGCAGTCCATCGAGGGCTTCCAAACATTCTGAGTCGCACTCTAGGTCAAGATCAAAATCAAGGTACGTTCAGAAAGTTGTTCACGTCAGCTCAGTGTTACTGCTGCTGTTTTGGTAGGTTGACGGAATTTCTTTGTCCCTGTTGTAAAAATTACTTAACTTTTCGGGGTGTGTGAACAGGGCCTGTTTGTGCTCCTATGGGTGGATAAAGTTGGGAAATTATTTCATGGTTATGAATAGAGAAAATACTGTAATTAGAAGTAGTAACGTGGAAATCACGATAGAAATATGTAGCTTTATCTCTTCCAGAAGAGAGAGAATGGATTACATTTCAGTTCTCTGAAGCTCCTGCTTCCTTCTTCTGAAATTGTGGGGGAATTCTTGTTTGACCTCTCCTTTGGGGAGAGGAAAAAAAGTCAGGTGAGACCTGGTGCAAGGGCATCAGGGTTAGATAAAAGGAGTAAGCTGTCTGACTACTGGAAATACTGGAAAATAGTGTTTGTGAATGTTCTTGACATTCTTTCATCAAAGGCTTTGAAAACATGGTAAAAAACTATGTCTTAAATTGGGTGTGGGTAGGTTCTTGATTTATGAGAGTTTTAAGATTTAAATTCACTTTTCAATGCTGCACATGTTCTTCTCTACCCCAAGTGGGGATGTGTGGAGGTAAAGCTTTATAGCTCTTGGTTCTGACAGAGCTTGCATGGATCAGAAGATAAATGTCTTGGGCTTTTTTCTCTAAGTATGCCATAAATATTACCTTTTTTATGCTACCTCTCTATTCCCTTTTATCAACGTATTGATGAAAACAGGCAGAGCTACTGAATCTTTCTTTCTTTAACAACCAAGAGAGAAACCAGAAAACAGCATTTGTAGGACTAGAGGGGAAAAAGGAATAGCTTTCTGTTGTTTCTCCCTCCCAGTTTTTGGGAGAGATGAGTAACACATCTTCTCTATTATACACTTTAAACCAGAGCAACTGAAAGAGCTGCTCTGAATTGGCCAAGTTTAACTGATGTTAGTTTCTTTTCTTGCAGTGTTTAGCCAGATGATTGCCTACCTGTTTTAAACAACTTGTTGTCAGTAAGATGTTTGCAAAGAAATGCTTAAAAGAGTAGAGCAGGTGTTTGATTTGCCTTTTTCTTTTTTTTTTTTTTTTTGATTAAAGTAATTTTCATGCCTAGACAAACTTCATTTGTAGATGTTGCAGCGCTGTAGTCCTGCCAGATTTTTCAGTCAAAACAATACTTTACAGTATGGCATATCTAATTTTTCTGTCAGTGTGCAGTTGTTAGTTAGATAAGCAGCCAAGCTGATGGAAGTTTAAACTCTGAAATTCCTGAAAACTGTTGTAAATATAATCCTCACTGTATGCCAGAAGTACTCTCAAGGAGTTAAGAACGGTGCTACCAAGCAGGTTATTAGAGTTCCATGCAGTCGTTAGGTGTGCACACTAGAAGAAGTTTAATGACTTTCATTGTAGACATCATCTAAACAAATTTCTCTAGCAAATGTATGGTTTGCAGTTCAATTTGTTATGGCTCTGTGCGTATGACCCGACTAAAGGCTTTCTCTTTGTCGAAGATCCAGGTCCAGAAGACATTCGCACAGACGTTACACGCGTTCCAGATCCCATTCTCATTCCCATAGGAGACGCTCTCGAAGCAGATCATACACACCAGAATACCGTCGGAGGAGGAGCCGTAGTCATTCTCCGATGTCCAACAGGAGAAGGCACACAGGCAGCAGAGTATGTCGTGTTCAAAAAGGCTGAGTATCGACAAAACCATTGCCACTTGTGTCAGTGTAGTCCAGGTTACCTGCAGGCTGAGTTGGATCTGCTCTTTTGTCACTGAAGGATACGGGAATTGGGTGGGAGTGGGGGGTGTGTGGAGCAGTCTCTGTCCTTAGAGCTGAGCACTTCCTGGGCCTGCAGCTGGCAGGGAAGTTGTAGAAATGAATTGAAGAGCATTCTCTTGCAAGTCAATATGTGTGGATATGGTGACATGGGCTTCCATCAGCTCTAGAAGTTGAACTGTTCTGATTCTTTTTTTTTTTTGTTACAGTTCCAAGTATATGTAACCTTTAAAAAAATGAGACCACCTCTGTGTGTGCTGGCAACCTGACAGTATCAATAAGATTGTCAAGGAATCCACATAAGGAAATTCCCAAGTGTTTATTTGCTTGTAGAGCATATGTTGAAGGTTGCTTGTGATTTTATGCTTCTGATAATTTAACTTGGTTTACCTTGAAGTAAAGCCCTGTGTTATTAGGTAATATGTAAGTCTTTATAGTAGACTAGAAAAATTTATTTGTGAAAAGGAGGCGCAGTAAGTCCTTCAAAATGTAGATAGGTGTCTTTGTATGAGGGGGAGAAAGTATAGCTACACCAAGCAATACCTAAAACATTCATCTTGTCATTCTGACGTTTCTCCCAGTGTCCTTCTTTGTAACAGAATGATTGGGGGTGAGGGAGACCTCTGGAAATCTGCTCCCCCTAAAGCAGGTGCACCCTAGAGCAGGTTCCACAGGATCACATGCAGGCGTGTTTTGATCACCTCTAGGAAAGGAGACCCAGCAGCCTCTCCTGTCAGTGTGTTCCAGTGTTCAGACAGCCTCAAAGAAGTTTTCCTTTGTATTTAGATGGAATGTACCACGTTTCAGTTTGTGCCTGTTGCTGAGCAGCACTGGAGGGAGTCTGGCCCCATCTTTGTGATGCCTGTCCTTGAGATATTTGTGTGCATTGATAGGATGCTCTCAGTCATCTCCAGTCTAAACAGGCCCAGCTCTGAGCCTTTCTTTGTAAGGGAGGTACTCCAATCCCCTGAGCTTGTTTGTAGCCTTCCACTCCACTTTCTGGTCTAATCTGTTTCAGTCCTTTAGCTTCTGGTTTCACATCACTTGGGGCTGTTCTAAATTAATGTCACTGCCACACAGCTACACAGCTCTGCCTTTCCTTGTTGAAGGCAGTGATGCATTTCTGATCCTTGTAGTTTTAATCTGCTTTAATCTGCAAAATTTTGTTAATTCTGTAATGAATTGAAGAGCGTTTTTTTTTGCAGGCCTACCTTGGTGAAGCAGCTCACCAGAAGCAGGTTGTACCAATGTGAGGGAGAAGACAAAAGGGGGAAAGGGCGAGACTCCAGCAGTGCTAGCATGTGGTGGCTTAAACTGTGGTGAAGCAATGTTTGTTGTAGCTTTTTATGGATTCTAGCTAGCATCTACTCACTGTGAAATAAATATTCATGTAATGTCTTGAAAATTGGCAGAAATAGCTGAACTTAAAGCAGGTTAGCCATCTTTTTGATACAGGGTGAAAGAATCCACTTTACTACTTTAGGAGATATTGGGATGCCTTGCTATGTGAAGAGGTTTTTCTGCCTTGGGGGGGATGACTTTGTGAAACACTACAAGTTTTTCACAGTGAATTTCTTGGTAATTCTAAGGAGTAGCTTTAGCAGCGTCACAATGAAACTGAAATCAGACTGATTTGAAATCCCCTTAATAATAAGGTCCTAAAAACACCAGGAGAATTGGTAGCAATATTGCCACTTTTTTGTAGAGAGAGCTTGCATACTGGGTCGATGGGAGGCAGAACAGAAACCTAGTACAAAGGCTGCCCTTTAGTTCTCCACAGTCACTTTAGGCCTTCCAGTGGTGATGTACTTGTTGCTTGGCACTTAGGGTCTGCAGACTGCTCTCAGTACTTCTCTTGCCTTAGAAAAATTAATAGAGTAGGGGTTAAGTATGATAGGGTTGTTAAAAAAGGGCAACAGGTATGGATGTGTGGAGGAATTTACCCAAACAGCAACTTAAGGCAGATTTTATTATACCTGTAGGAATTCAGTAATAAAATTAGTATAGTTGCCAGTGCCATTGAACTATCAGATTGAAATATGAAGGAAAAAATACATATCTTGACATGCATAATTAAAACTTTTGAATTACGAACTGCCAGGTCTTGTGCTCTTCAGTTGTAGCGAGGAATTGCAGAAGAGTAATGTCTTAAAACAGGAGTTTGTACTTGGACAAATGGAAAGAAAGGAACTTCAAATATATGAATAGACCAGGCATCTTATTTTCTCAATAGGATCCTGAACAAATGTACTGAAAAAAGGGCAGAAGATCTAAACCCTTTCAGTCTTTGAATCAGGCTGAAAAGCAGACTCTGAGACATAAATTACTATGCATAGATGACTTACCTGAAACTGAAATATAAATTTCAGCTGTGACAAATTCCAGTTGTTATTTTGGCAGAAGCATCACATCTCTGTGCTTGTTGCTGATGTTTTAAATTGCCACATCCCGTATCAGTGCCAGACACCTAACTGAAAAACAAGTTGGTTTTGATCAAAATAATTCTTATGGAGGATTTGGCATTAGATACAAATTCTCTGGCACGAAGAGAAATTTTGAACCTAAAAGATCTTTTAGCTTGTACTATTGCGTATTTGACTTTGTCTGGTTGAAGTGAAATTTATTAAATATCCCACATCGCGTTAGTGAGTCAAGAGTTTTGTGCTAAAGAAATACACATGCTTTTGGGTTACAGTTTCACAGGCCTGGCCTTCAACACTTGTTGCTCTCTAGATGAAAGAAGCAGGTGCCTTTCATCCAGTTTACAAGTGGAAAGATTAACTTCGAAATGTAAATACTGACTTTCACTATAGTTGGATAGGAAATGCTGAGGTGGAGGAAGTTTCAGTAGAAGCTGGAGTATATAGTTCGGTTGTCTGTGCTTAGCTCACGTATAGTGTGGGCACTCTGCTGCCTGTGATGACCATGCCAAAGGGCTGAGGGTGGGAGTTGAGCCTGGCAGACCTGTTCTCAGCACAGATTTGTGTGTGGTGTCTGCCCCTTGTTGGTAATTCCAGTATGAAATACTACTGACGTGGGTTTCTCTTGTTCTGTAGCTTCTCTGTAAATCAGAACGCTTAGATTCTATCAGCTGAGCTTTTTACCAACGTGAGACCTTAGTCTTGGTCTTTTTTCTAAAATTAAAACCATTGAAAGTAGTTGCTTTTTGCAATGATCTTATAATTGGAGTGATAACTTTTAAAGTGTTATGCTGTGTATTAACCTGTTTCATTTTCTTCAGATTGAATTTTTTTTATAATCGATAATTTTTTCTATAAGATTTTTTTTTTAAAACTAAAATTAATTGGAGTGGAACATTTGTGTTACCAGGCTAATCCCGATCCCAACACCTGTCTTGGAGTGTTTGGTCTCAGTTTGTACACTACTGAGAGAGATTTACGTGAAGTCTTCTCCCGTTACGGACCTTTGACTGGTGTCAATGTGGTTTATGATCAACGGACTGGACGATCAAGAGGATTTGCTTTCGTTTATTTTGAGAGAATTGATGATTCTAAAGAGGTAAATGCATGCTTTGCTACTTTCTTCAGGTGTGCTCTTTATGCGTTGTCTTCATTCATTGTCCCTAAAAAAAGGACAAGATTTTGAGTGTGTATTCCCTAACAGATTCTCACACTGAGATTAATTTTAAATGCTTTGTTCAAGTAATGTGGCACTTCTGAGCAAATGAAGCATTTGAGTTCAGTGTTCAGATGCTCGGGCAGATTTTGCACATAAGCTGTCTGTATTGAATCACCAGTGAACTGGACTTCAGTTTTGTCTGTTAGTTCAAAATGCTGATAAATCTTTGAGGCTTCTGTGTGTAAAGTATTTTTGAAACATTTTGGAATTTAAAGTGTTAAGTTGTTTTCTGAATCAGAATTCTGGAGATTCCCTTTGCATTTTCTCCTCTAAAGCATGTTATTGTACATTTGAAAAACAGTGGGGTTTGTCTTGATTTGTGCCTTAGTCAGTTGCTTTCCTGTTTTTTAACAGATAGCTGTTAATAGCTAGACTGAGTTGTTAGTATAATTGATCTGTAAGGAAAGAACCAAAGAATATGAACAGCAGCCTGTGTTAGGATTTAGCACTAGTCAAAATAAGCAGTAGGCTTTTTACCCTGTAGTGATACCATGAACTTTACCACATTTACTGAAATTTGTAGGTAAAGTTGTTATTAAAAGTAAAGACACCCTCTTAAAAAAAGCCTTTAAGCCTGCATTGTGTGATTATCTCTTTCTTTGGGACAAACTGAGTCAGAGTGTTCATCTTGTTTATGGATTGATAGGTTTGGGCAGATGTGCTGTTCGGCTCTGTGTGCATTTGATAAGTTTATTTTATAAGGAGATACTAAATACAACTCCTCTCTTTATACATCATTTAGCATCGAAGGCAGGGAGGATGACAGCTCTGGAACCTATCAGGAGCTGAAAAATAAGAACTCTGATGCTACTTGATTATATTTTAATCAAAAAAACCTGTTTTGTGACCAACTTTGTTGAACTATACTTACTTCTTGTCTTTGACTACTGGTATGATTCAAGTGAGAATCAGTTTATGGGAAGAGTAGTCTTTGCAGGTGTGTATATATGTGTGTTTGTTGCAGGTTTAAGAAGTAAGTAAAAGGAGACAAAACTTCCTTTAGTGTCTCTTCTATATTTTCCTGCACTCTCAGTTGCACAAGTTGGTAAAGAGGTACATGGGGTGGATAGCTGTATATCCATCTGTCTTTAATGGCCTTCTCTCTTCTAACTTCTGGCCTTGTATTTCTTTGCACACTGCATTTGTTGAGTTTTTGAAGAAGTGGCTGTTTTGTAAAACATTTCAAATAGAAAATATTTGCACAGTATTCCTTGGCACGTTCAAATACCAGTCTTGTCTGTTTTACAGCTTCACATGTCTTTAGGTTTTTTTTTCTGGTTGCCACAGGCTGTGGTCATGTGTGAAACCCTGCATTTCTTAAAATGTTCCGTGTAAATTGCATGAAGTAATTCGTTTACTATAAAGCTGTTTTGGCAGATGCTATGAAACTGGAATGTGAAGGAAGACTGAATAGGATGTTACTTACATTCAGAAATACAGAAATAAAGATTAGGGCCTTAAGCAGGAACTGAAATAATTTGGAATGTAATTAAACCCATTTTTCTTCTCTCCGACGGGTTGGTGCCTGAAGATGGGGAAAGGATGCAAACCCTCCCAACACCTGGAACATAAATAACTGAAATACTTTGGCAAGAAGGACAGAAGAAAAACTTGTTTATTTGACTTATTTCATGGGCCTTGAGGACAGATTTGAAGATGTCAATAAGTGGCAGCTGGTGTAGAAGAAGGGGAGATATATAAATGTAGGTACATACATATATATAGATAGATATATAGCTCTAGGTGTGAAGTTTTGTGGCACGCCCCGTAAGACAGCAGTGAAGGAAATAAAGAATTCTGTGTCTGGAAGATAGTCTGAAAAGTTGACTATGCATAAAAGCAGTGACAATTGAATGTTTCTGTTTTGAGTAACTCCTTTAGAAAAATAATCATGTAAAAACTCCAGCCAACCAAAAACAATAATCAGAATCCCAAACCTTCAACATCCAAAACCTCTAAATAAAGAGATGAGATGTTGGACTAAATTCCAGCCCCTCTAACGATAGATGGATTAAATGAGAGTGGAACTTTACAGGAAAAAAATGAGGATTTTCCATGATCTTCACTATTGCCCTTGAAGAAGAAAGGCTAGCTCAGGGAAGCTTCCTCAGCAGACATGCGCTTAAAATCGTACATCAAATTAATTGTGAGCGGTTGCATTTAAACTTTGATAACTTACAGACTGATCACTGCATTGATTCTCTCGCACCTGAAATCCCTCAGGATCATTGTCATCCCTGTTACCTCTGTTACAAACTTACATCAGTTACTGAACTTGTTAAAATGTTGCTGTGGGTCATGGTTCTGGAACCAAGTTGTACTGTGTCCATATGGTGGTTAAGGGTGTTTTGAGTTGTCAACTAGCTCTGTGTTTTGGAACTCCAGAGAAAATGTCAAATAGTGTTTCTTAAAGGTGATACTTCTCCATGTCCTAAAAGCACAGAAGGGGCAGTTCTAAAGTTTTTGGGTTTTTTTTTACTTAAGCTGTTTTAAAATTTCAGAATTATGACACCATAAGAGTCCTGTTGGTAGCTGTTCATGAGCATCTTGGCTACAAAGCACACAAGCTTAGCTGTTGGTGACTTCTACACAGAGAAGCTCTCAAAGCATCACAGCAGCTTCAGACATTCCACTGTTCACAGGACTGAGAAGTTTTCAAAGCATGTGTCCAGTCCAGGAGGTTACTTGTAGAATATGTTCTGCTGTTTGAAACTCTGACAAGGTTAAGATGAAACTTTGTGATCAGACAGAAGGTTCCTTTTCCATCAAATGTCTTCTATTGCAGTGGCCTAGTGTTTGCAAAGTAACACTCAGCTGAATTCCTAGATTTTGACCCATATTGAAGATGCTCATGCACACTGTCTTGAGTTCAAAATGCGATAGCAGGCAGTAAATGTCAAGGACTGATGGATGTCTAGGAAACAACTGATTAATATCTAATGGTTGTCTAGAAACCTGAGGTTTTGCAGTGCTGATGTTCTTGCCTGACATCTTTTGCAAAGCCTTTTTGTAAAGCTTCTGTCACTATGTACATGTTTGGGTGTAGTGGGTTTCATTTTTTGTGCAGTTGTTTTATTTCAAAAAGTTGTTGGTTTTTAAAATACATTTGGTTTAGCTTCTTTGCCTTGGTTGGTGCAGTCTTGTCTTGGCCATGCTTTTCCAAGTCCTCAGGACGACCTGTGCAACATGCAAAGGGCAGTATCTGTAAACATCTGTTCAAGACTTGTTTCTCGCACTCTTAGTTCACAATGTTGGCAACTCTGGCATGGAGCCAGTGTTGTAATGTTGTTTTGCAGTATTTTCACTAAATTATAGAGGATATTCATCTGCCAGTCACATAAGGATTTTCTTCCTGTGTTTAAGAGGATCACAAGCTTTGATGTACTAGGATGAGAAAAAAAAAATTAAGTTGATGTGGGAGGAATTGATTGTGTCAGGGCCTTACTTAACAGTAAGTTGAGAAAATCATGAGTGAAAAGTGCTGGCTGTTCTAGGGACGTGGTTCTTACCACAGTTACCAGGGATTTCATATGCTGCTAAACCAGCTTTTCAGTAGCTCAGACTGTGAAGTGTTAGTTGTTTAAACTGAGGCTACTGTGAATGTACTGTCTGTAGGAGGAACTCATCTAAGAAGCATCAGCTACAGCAGCTGTTGGCAATATGGAATTTTCTAATGCTAGTTAGATGTTCTTCAAAAAGTTTTGACCATCTTTCCAGAGCCATTTTCTGAAGCACTGCTTATTAACAATGAACACAATCCATTAACATAATTCAGTTGCCAAGGACCAGAATAACAGTGGAGTTGATCAGTTCAATTTGAAAAATTTATAATCTGTGGTGCAAGCAGATGAGTGTAGAGCTAATGTTATTGAACAAAACTCCCATGGTTTGTTGAAGAAAGGGTTTAAGTGTTGTTCATGATACCAAAAACAACCCTTGATATACTAGAAAAGAGCCCCAGAAGGTCTCGGATTTTTGGAATTACAAGTTACAGACTTCTGGAGACTGAAATACCATGAAGTTGGTAATGCTTGCAAGAACATCCAGTTCTTCATTCTTGCTCTCTAAAATCCTGTCTTTTTTGACTCTGAAGCACTAAAGTATGTTTTAAAGACAATACATTGAATCTGTTAATGCTTAATCTCATAATTGTATATGTTTAAAAGTTATCATTGACAATATTGTAATTTTTTTGGAAATCTCAAAACTGTAGAATGTAAATTGAGTGTTGTTCAAAGGTGAAATGGGTACTTGAACTGAACTTGGCAGACTGCAGCAAGTGTAAAAAAGATGACTTTCTTAATTTATTTATTCCATCAGGTTTTTTTTTCTCAGAATTTTCTTTCAGTTGTTCTCAGTAAATTGAAAACTGAACGAGTAATCAATATACTGGAGGGGAGAATCTAATCCATTGTGTCTTTCATCCCTTCTGTACCTGTGATAGAGTGAAGATGAATTTTTTATCAGTGGTATTACATGCAGTAGAGAAGAACTTCTGGCAAAAAACAAAGAAAAAACCCCCAAAACTACAGTGAGGGGGAAAAAAAGGCAGTACCTTCTGTAGTTATTTTTAAGTTGTGAGAACACATTTTCAAAATAAGTTACAGTATAAACTGCTCATGCTTGACTGTTAAGTTATTCAGTCTGTAAGTTGATAACCTTGTAGTGATGTCAAATTATTGAAATAGTTACCCAGACTGAAAGTCTTCAATTTTTTAGTGTATTCTTGACTGCTTAACTAATACCAGCCACCCATATAAATTTGTGCATTTAATTAAAAGTTGTGTTTCCAAACTTGTCTTACTCTACCTAACTGATCATCCATGTAGAAAACATCACATACATTACTAGGACATTGAAATCTTTGTTAAATTTAATGCTTTCTGACTTTTTTGAGCCACAGAGATGATGCTGCATTTCAGGACTGCTCATTTTGTCAAACTAACACCTTACAGATTATCAGTTTTCTTATTATGGATAGTCTGCTGAAGGTTTAAAATTCTGAAACTTTTAAAATGTGATCCAAGATTGAACTTGTGCCATTCCCAGTCCTAGTTCTGTTTTCTGACTGGAAACATACAGGTGTGTATTCTAGCCTACAAAAATCAAGTTTTCCATAAAATTTGCTACCAGAATTAATATTATATGTTTATAGGAATGCTGGTTTTTTTGCTTACTGTCCTCTTACAAAAGCCATGCAAGTCTTTTAATGACATTCAGATATTTTGAAAAGAATCCAGGTTGTAATAAAAATAGATTGTTGACAGTTAGACTCCTAAGAAAGCATTGTGTGTCTTAAACCCAAATATAATTTGATTTTTTTTTTCTTTATAAAAGTTTCATTTGATCATCCTAAACAATATTTGAGAATGCCTTCAGCATTGTTAGAGAGAATATTCAATTTTTTCTCTTTGGCACTCAAAGATTCTTAACACAGCAGTCGTGCACACCCAAAAACAGCAAGAAAAGGCAATTTAAATTTATTTTGAATATGATATACAATAAGACTGTAAAATCTAAAATGTGCTTGTAAACTACATTAGCTTTCAATAAAGCACAGAAATGCCAGTGATTAGGATCACTAATATATATTTACAGCCTTCATACAAAAGAAATACTGTTGTATCAGTTGTGTGAACACAGGTTTTCAGAGAGGCCTTTGGGTCATCTTTTAAGCACTTCAAAGACCTGAAGTGTGTGCATTAAGAGTGGTGCAGAGTGAGAACCTCTTTAGAAGGAATTTCTAGTTGCTAATTACTGAATGTTAGTAATCCATACTATTAATTGTTGTAGGTTTTGGCATTCCTGCATTTGGCATTCCTGCTGTCAGAACTAAAAGAGGCTTTATTGGTTTTGTCTTAAATCTATTAAGGATTTTCATTATCTTAAAATTTTGAGTTGGCGGTTACTGCTGACAGCTGCTAAGCCATATTAAAATTATTATTTTAATATTTGGTAGGACACTAGATGTTGTCACCAGCGTATACGGACTTCGGTGCAGTCTGTTAATCATGAACTCTTCTTTATCCACTGAATGTAACACATTTCCTGGTATTTCTAAAACAAGCAGGCAGCTCTCAAAATTAATTACTAATTTCTCGTGCTGGTATGTTGCTCTTCTCTCTGCTGCTCTCTCTGTCAATGAACTCTTCCTCTTGAAGAGGTGTTTGTTGGATTAACTAATAAATAAGACACACTTGCCAGATGTTCTGGATTTGAGGTGGCTTCTTGTCAGCTAAGCTTACTTGTTCTGCAAGTTGTTGACTGGATTTTAAAAATGCCATGCAGCAGAAAATTTTCTTACAATTTAACTGGCTGTATTTCCAGAAAGATGCTTTTCATCATGAAGGTAATTTTTCAGCCAGATATTTGCAGCCTTCATTGTTAGGTTTGTGCACAAGTACTTTCCTAGAATGCATGCACAGATTTATTTTAATTTATATCATCCTTGTAGAAATAAAAGTGTTTGTTAAGGCTAGCAAACTAAAGCTGAGGAGCATGTTTTAGTCACAAAATGTACCCGAGTGTTGAAAGACTTGGAATGCTCTTTGCTGTGCCCTACAGTTGGCTCAATGTAGTTAATTTTGTACGGGAACAGAAATCACTAGGTGGCGATATAGTATGGACACAAACTGCATTATTAAAATACAAACTCGCTCTCAATAAATACATTTGTGATCATCGGTCACTTCCAGTTAGGGCACAGCAGTTAAATCATGTGGATGTTAGGTTTCTGTATCTCTTTTATGACTTGTATGTAAGTTTAGCAAGGCTCCTGTTAAAATTGAGATTTTTTTTTTTTTAATAAATGTTTCATTATTAAAAAGAATAAAAAATTCTCTGCTCAGAGGCACCTTCATCTTTTGAGGTTGGGTGTTGGGTTTTTTCCAATAAAAAATAGCAAAGCGATTATGTTCTTTAACTCAGTATTTTAACAGTGTCTCTTCTCCAGACATGAAAAATTAAAATAATGTGTATTGGACTACGTGCTGTGGTTAGTGTTGAGAAGTGGTGTGTATTGGTATTTCCGAGATCCTGTAGCAGCTAACAAAAGCTATAAAAATTCAAAAAGCAAATTTTTTTTAAAATCCTTTTTTAAGTCCGTCATTAGCTGTTAAAATTAACTGTTGTAGATTTGCTGGGGTTTGGGTTTTTAGGTTACTTTTGCATGAATATAATTCTCCAAAGTAGACTGTGCTCCTTTGAAAAACTTACTTTGATGGTTTGGGTTTGTGAAAGGCCATTGTATTGATTCTCAGAGTGGAGAAGCTGGGGCTGGAACACCCAGCGAGTGCGTGCAGGGGCTGCGGGCGGTTCTGAAGGCACGGGCAGGCGTCTGAGCGCAGACCCTTGTGTGTATCACTTAAGCGAGCTGCTATTGTGAGAGGGAGTGGGGAGGAAGGTTGTAATTAGGTATCCATGTAGGCTGAACCCGCCATTTTACTAAGCTCTGCTGAAGTAGGTCCTTGTAAGGGAGATGGCAGGAGGCTGGGAGAGCATGAAATGGCAGCCGACGAGCAGTAATCCGGCCATATGCACCCTACAGGAAGCCACTGCTTTGCACAGCTTTTGAATCCGCCCGTCCCCTCTGGGGCAGAGACGGCGGTAGGAAAGATGCAATTTTCAGGGGAAAAAAAAAAAAAAGCTGTTAAGACTTCCAGTTTACCTTTCAGATGAGTAGAAGATAAAGTCTAGGGAAAGTGGCTGTGTTAGTGGTTAGCCTGTGCTCCCTTAAGAAGGGATTGAGAGTCGCATTAGTTCGGCACCCCAGTGCAGTCCTTAACACCACCGGCAGACAGGCGTGGGGACAAGAGATGAGCCAGTCGCCACAGTGGGGCACTAGTAACCAGTCTAAACAAGAGGAGCTCCAGGCTTGTTTTCCTGGCGGACAATAATGTGTTTGTACATAGCCCTCCATAGTCGCCAGTAGGTTGCGGATTTCACGTCAGTGTTCCTTGTCTCTCCTGCAGGCGATGGAGCATGCAAATGGAATGGAGCTGGATGGCAGGAGGATTCGAGTGGATTACTCTATCACCAAGAGAGCACATACACCCACCCCTGGCATCTACATGGGCCGGCCAACACAGTAAGTTCGTTGGATTTAAACTGAGGGCTGGATTCGGGTTTGAGAAATTAATGATACAAAGAATGCAGTACTGTGGTTCACATACACTCTTAAATGCTAATGTAGTTTGTGTCTTTATAAAAATATTGAAAGACCTGTTATTAAAAAATAATATCCTGTGTGATCAATTAATGTATCCTTAGTCTGCAGAAATACTAAGGTGCTCATTTGTCTTTGATTTTGATGGAAATTAGAGTCAAATAACTTTGTTTTTGGGGAGTTTTCGAAGGCGTTTATATTCAAATTTTTTGTGTATTTTTGTGATTTACTACAAGACGGCTTTTTAAAGAATTTTAAATAATTTCTATTTATGCATCTAATAATTTAACTAAAGATGAAGGGTAGATATATAAAGGGGGTTTTGTTTTTTGTATTTTCTTTTTCCCCCAATAGCAGTGGAGGAGGTGGTGGCGGTGGAGCAGGTCGTCGCCGGGACTCATATTATGATAGGGGGTATGACAGAGGATATGACAGATACGAAGAATATGACTACAGATACAGGTACCTGGTCTTTTATTTTATTTCTCTAACAGTGGATTTGTTGATTTGTTGAAAAGTTAGATGACAAAACACATTATTCAATAATAATATTATAATAATCATAATATTAGTAATAATTAATAATAATAATAATAATTTTAACAATATTCTGCATAAGTGCCTGTTATGTGTTAGAGCCTTATTCCCTTAGGTTTTGTGGGATTAAAGTAGTCAAAATATTCCGTGTTTATGTAATTTTGTTTTTCTGTTAGGCAAGGGGTTAATTTTGCTACGTGAAGGAGGTGTAGAGCATGTACCCCAGGAATCAAGTGGACAGATAAAAAGGGAACTCGTTTTTCTATGCTGTATATAGAACCAGGGACAGCTGATACACACTGCTGTTTAAAAAGGGATTATTTGTAGATGGGATTTTTAATGCTTGACATTTCATAACCATCTTGCTGTTTTGAAAGTTATCTGGTTTCAGAGAATGTTGTTCAACAAGAATTGTAGGCATCTGGAAAAGCATTTCATGTGTTTGTAAGACTATTGAGAGTTTATTAAATTCTTTGTCTGGGAATATCTTTAGAGTTTAAACACATCAAATAGAGAAATATAAAAGCATTTGTTAAATAACCATAAGCCACAGCCAAATAAAGCAGAAATCATTCATGCAGGCCAAGTCTTTCAGTGCTAAGGAAGTGGTTCTGTTCTGTAGAAGTGATGTGAATAAGGCTTCTTTCATAATGGATGTTGTTTGGTTTCTTTTTTAATTTCCTTTAAAGGAGACGATCACCATCGCCTTATTATAGTCGATACCGATCACGGTCACGATCCCGTTCCTATAGTCCAAGTAAGTCAATACAAGGGAGAAAACAGAATCTGCCAACACAGACATTGTTATATGAATTGATCTATGGGAATTCTGAATGTGAAAGCAAAAAAAGCTGGTCACGGTTAAGCTGAGATGATGTGTACGGTTAGTTTATGATTGTGGATTTAGTAATTGTGTCGTCTTTTGGTTTTTTCCAGGGCGCTACTGAAGATCAGAAGAGTTACAGTTGAGGACTTGATTTTTAAATACAAAGTTCAGATCTTTAGCAGCCCTACTGCTTTCCCTTCCATCTTCCCTTTCTTGTCCTCCTCCCAGCTCTTTCACAAGACTTTGGTTCATTTAGAATATACATATTTTCAGTTGAAGTATTCCTATTTTCCATCCCTTCTTATTGTAATACTCTTAAATATTGTAATTGTTGTAGTTTTTGTGTAGTAAAACATCTTGAGCAAAAAAATAGAGAACCCCAAAGTGTTGATACATTTTGGAAGTCATTCCTATTTCGTTTCTAAAACTGTTGGACTCCTGACTAATCAGAAGAGAGCATTGATATTTTTAAAGCTTGCATGTCATATGTAGTATACACACTCGGATACTTTAACATAAACCTGCATTTTGAAGTAACTTGTTAATCTTTCTGTTAAAATGTTTACTTATTACTCTGATAAACAAATAATGACTTTGAGCCTTTTCTGTAATGATAAATTTGCTTAGATAGTCATGAACCAGAGGATTTTTTTAATTTTTTTTTTTTTGTGTCAAGTAGTTGCTTTGAGAGTAGACTATTTGAGCTAGATCAGAATTTGGTATTTGGCCTTGTACACTCAAAATTAAGGCTGTGTGTTTTATAGAAAAACGTTTCTGGATTGCTACACAGTGGATAATAGTTGCAATTAAAATTGTTAAATTCCTGGGATCTTTGTGGTACTTGGTTGGATATTTCCCCTTAATTGGTTTGGTGCAGGAGAAAAAAATAATTTATTGAACATAGCAATTAGTTATATAATTTGCTGTTCATGAAAGAAAAAACTGCCAACTATTTGGTATTGAAATAATGATGAAGCAAGTTTTGTTTCCAGTCCTTTTTGAACTTTCAGAAGTATGAATGGAAAAACCTACAGCTACATGTAAACCTTTTTTTCCCCTCAATAAAGTTAAGTCCACTGGTAATGTGGTTTCTCGTCTTTGATTCTGCGTTTTGTTTCACTTGGGAATATAGATTATGCACTACTGGTACTGGGGTGTGGATGATAAATTCAGCTTTTAGCTCTCTTTTTCAGGAGCCTTGTTTTCCTTGAGAATCAGGATTATATGGGTTACATGGGAGGGCTGAGCAGGGTGGGTAGTTCAGCTTTCTCTTGTGCAATCCATGTCACTTGCTGGAGTTGTGGTGAGATGCTTGAATGAGAGAAACGCTTGAGTTTAACATTCTGGCAAGTGGCTGGTTGAATGTTGATGTTGCCACAGCAAAAGGAATACAGCCACAATGCCCTTGCAGCAAATTTTCATCCCGGTTGTCAGAGAAGGCCACCAAGAGTTTGTCATGATTTTAAGAGGGTAAGTGTATGAAATGCAATTGCATTAGGTATTTTTGAGTGTTGGAAGCGGGAGCTATTAACAAGGAGTTAAAAGAAACACCAGCACCCATCTTGAAAGCTTGATAGAATATGCCAGAGAAATTGGTGACATAACAAGTTCTAACAGGTTATTGTTCAATATCTGTGAATCTATGATGTCTTATCCATAAATTGCAGTTGAAAATTCTTAGTAAATTGAAAGCTGAGCAGCTGAAACACTGAAGTGAAATCTTTCAACTGTGATGAATTTACCATTATTTAATGGTGATCCAGACATATGAGAAAGTGTTAAGAAAAATGTTCTCTAAACCAAAGTCCCAAGAACTGTTGGTATATTTAATTTTGGCTTTGTTTTTTCAAAACATGGCTAGCCATTGTGTCACCCAGAAGGGCTGGAAGGAGGGTCCAGGGAACCACAGCCTGTTGGCCTGACCTTGGTGCCCAGGATGGTTACGGAGCAGATATCTTGGGTGCCATCACACATACAGGACACCCAGGGAATCAGGGATTAGCAAGGGCAGGTCCTGCCTGACCAACCTCATCTGCTGTGACCCAGTGACCCACTTAGTGGAAAAGGCTGTGGATCTTGTCTACCAGGACTACAGCAAAGGCCTTTGGTAGATACTGTCTCCCTTGGCTTTCTCCTGGAAAAGCTGGCAGTGCCATGGTCTGGACTGGTGCACTCTTCACCAAATAAAAAACAAATAATAAAAAGGTTCAATAAGGTAAAGTGTTAACTCCTGCACTTGGGTCACAGCAGCTCCAGAGAGTGCTACAGGCTGGGAGCAGAGTGGCTGAGAAGCTGCCTGGCAGAAAAGGACCTGGGGATGCTGGCCCACAAGCTGGCTGAACGTGAGCCAGGAGTGAGCCCAGGTGGCCAAGAAGGCCAATGGCAGCCTGGCTCGGATCAAGGATAGCGCGTCTAGCAAGGTCAGTGATTGTCCCCTGTACTCAGAATCAGCACTGGTGAGGCCACACCTTGCATATTCTGTCCAGTTTTGGGCTCCTGAAATGCTAAGTTCAAGAAAGGCTAAGGTGCCGGAGCGTGTCCAGAGAAGGACAATGGAGCTGGGGAAGGGTCTAGAGCTCAAGTCCTGTGTGGAATGTTTGAGGGAGCTGAGAGGGTTTAGCCTGGAGAAAACGAGGCTCAGGGGTGACTACATCCCTCTGCAACTGCCTGAATGAGGCTGTAGAGGCGGGGTCAGCCTCCTCTTCTGCACAGTAAGTTACAGAACAAGAAGGCCATGGCCTCAAGCCGCGCCAGGGGAGGTTCAGGTCAGAGATAAGGACAGATCTCTTGACAGAAGGGGTTAAACACTGGAATGGATTCCCTGCCCAGGGAGGCGGTGGAGTCACCATCCCTGAAGGTGTGTTCCAGTGTGGCGCTTGGTGCCAGGGTGGTGTGATCGGTCAAAGGTTGGACTTGATCTCAGGTCTTTTCCAGCCTGGATCATTCTGTGTGAGCTATGGAAAGCAGGGTGCAGAACCAGTGAGGCAGGCAGCCAGATGCAAAAGCGTGGGGAGTAGCTGCAATGCAGGTTGAGGGAGGCATTCAGGCTCAGGGAATTTAGGATAACAGGAAGTAAGAGAGAGAGGTGTCAATTTACTGCAAGTTACGGTATTTGTGACCTGTAATTCTTAAGGCTTGAGAGGTTGTATTCGCTAGCTAGGGAGCAGTTCAGCAAGTATGTTGCTGGAAGCTGAGGGAGTATTGCAATACTTAGCTTGGAGATTGTTCATTCCAACAGATAGATATGTTGACCTAAACATCCTACTTAAGTCTATATAAAGTTATCAGTGGTAGCAGCCTTGTATTACATGGTTCATTTTGTGCTTCATGTTCAGTGATGTAAGGCAGTCCACATGAAGGAAAGGTGAAAGTGGTAATTCTTACTGTCCTGGACATACTTGTAGATGTCTGAAATGAATAATTGCTGGACTTAATTGGCCATCTCTAAAACTGGCAGTCCTGAAAAGGAAAGGGTAATTTGCAGCTGTTTCCTCATTTGTGGGTGGGGTTTTGTTGGTTGGTTGATTGGTTTGTTAGTTGGGGTTTTTTTAACTGAGGTCACTTGGGCAGAGATCTCTAGGTCAGCAGGTTTGGGGTGGGTTTTTTTTGTTTGTTTGTTTGTTTGTTTGTTTTGGTTTTTTGGTTTTTTTGGTGGTTTTTTTTGTTTGTTTGTTTTTTGTTTTTTGCTTTTGTGGTTTGCATTCTCCCCAGGAGCGAGAGTCTCTGCTTTGTTGTTAAAAGGATTTAGTTTCTTTAAGCTCCAGGTTCTATATATGAAACTAATTGGCCAAAGTAATTTTTACACTGTTTCTTCAAACACAGCTACTGAAACATACACACTCTTCTCTAGACATTTTTATACTTTTAGTCCTACATGAGTTATTAGTGTAGTCAGAACTCTGAGCAGATACTGCACTTTCGCAACAAAGTGAAAACAAGTCAACCTAAGTAAAAGAAACTTATGTTACTCTGCTAGTACACAAGAAACTGAAGTTCAGAACGAGCTGCAGGGAATATTTAAATACTGACTTTAGACAAACCTGACTTTTATCTAGGTTTATGTATAGCCTCAGTTCTAGGCGTAGCCTAGAGAATGCAAGATAACACTTGCTCTTAAATATGCCCTGTTCCCAAATGCTTCCAAGAAGTGGCCACAAGAAGTTCACAACAGCTGCTACTCAGGCTAGTCTGAGACTGTGTATGTAATGGAAAATTTGCCCCCAATGACAACAGTTAAGAGACATACTGGTTTACTTGTGGAGACAGAATATCTTCCAAGAGGGGGAGTGTGCATAAAGACAATGTACTCGAGATGAAGTTTATTAAGACTGTTGTTTAGTCATTTGTCCTATGTAACTATACTTCAAATCTGTAATGACATTAAGACTTGGTATTGCCTGTGGCGCTGCATTGTGTGGAAATGGTGAGGCTCAGGCAGCTAGAGCATGTTTTTTGGGAAAGCACCTTCTGCTGCATGGCTTCACAAAGTATGCAAGAGGTCAGGCCCACTTTACACCACTGCCACCCTTTACTATCAGTCTGCTTAGCTGCTGTAGTCCTCTAGAGCTAATGTGAATAACCAGAGAAGAAAAACAATCTGGGATAAACATTTTCTATTGCTTTCTACAAAGGCTTTTTTTTTTCTTCTTCTGGCTGGTCAAATGATGTGAATGAATTTCCCTCATTCTCAGAGTCACTGCCCTTGCCTTTTAAACAGCAACATAAAGGAGAACACAAAATGCACTTAAGCCATCTCGCCTGCAGTACCTGTAGACAATTTCTTGCTTGCTGACATTTTATTTCTGCATAAAATCTTCCAGGTAGCCCTGCATCTGTACATGGACAGGGAGGGACTGTTAAGTTATGCATAGGAATGTTTTTCTGTATTTCAAACACTTGTTTTTATAAATACAACACTTTGATCATGTAAATGTAAAAAACTGTTTGCCTTAAGTAGGGTGGTATGTCCAGAGAGCACAAAAAATACCATCATCACACTTTCTCAGTTTGAGTCAGCTTGTTATTAAACTGGAACAAATAAACCGTAACACTTTTCCTTCTACTGATTTAGATACTGAAGTTGAAATGTTCATTAGAACTGGCAGATACACTAATGGCCTTGGAAAGTCTATGAGACACTTCAGTGGGTCTTTTGCTGAATTTCCTGAGGAAGTGAGAGACCACCTTACACAGAATGATTTACTAACCTTTGTGGTAGCAACTGAGGCTACATTTTTGATAACGAATGGTAGGTCTCTCTCACATCCAAATAACATCTAAATTGTTTTGGCAAAACATGAAAGAAGATCTTTGTCAACAAATGTCTGCAAACCTTTCTTTAAGTCATTTCTTAACAAGTAGCTATGCATGGTGCAAGTAATTGTCCCACTTTGCAAAAGGCTAGTGCTGCTTCCTGTGTAAGATTATTTTTTAAGCTTAAAATGTAGTTGTTTCTCTGTAACGCCCTTTTTTTTCTTTTGTTTTTGGTGAAGCCTTCCAACTGTGAAGGTATCTGATACATCAGGGATCAAGAACAGAGAATTGTTCCGCCAGTCTAGTCTGTGATTCCACCCTTGTTCTTCTTCCAGCACTGCATTAGTACAAGGATGCTCTCTGCACAGCATCTTAAGTTCAGTAATTTAGAATCTGCCAAAACTTCCAGCCTCAATTTGCTGACCCCATCCCATAATACTTGGATTATAGCAGCAAGACACAAGGTAATCTTCCACCATGATTCTTTGTCTTTCAAGATTTGCCCCAAAGGAAAGTACAGGCAGAGAACCCCTCAAGTAGCTTTCAGGTATATCACAGGGGCTTGTACAGATCTTTATATTTGCTTTAAATAAATCAATAAAATCTGTGAACTAACTGGGGTACAACAGTGGATCAGTTCTGTGTGAAGTTCAGTCTTGCAACTCTCTAGATGGAGGAACCATGGGCTGCCTGGACCCCTTTTTCCTCACTGTTCCATTTTTGCTCCTGTTCTCAGCATGATTAGGAGCCATTCTTTTGCTAGCTTGGTTTGTGGATTCAAGGTTGAGGGAGATGGGTATTTGCAGTACTACCTCAATAATTTTAAGATGTCCCTCTTTGTCTCAGGGTAGAAATCCCATAAAATTGGTGCAGGTAAAGATAACCTGATGGATGGCTAAAGGTAGCTGATGTTTATGCCCTATATGATGTTGGGACATAATAATTTGCAGTGACTCTACTGTCTTTTACAGGTTTTGTGGAAGCAGATGCCTAACTCCCAGAGCAGTGCGGGAGAGAGGAACCATGGAGCATTGATTACTAAATCATTGTTGATGATACATGATTCCACTGCACTAACAACACACAACATCACAAATATTGTGTAGTATCTAATCTCACAATAAACACACAGACTGCCTTCACCAGGGAACATTCAACTGGCTGATGACTCTCACGTGCACTGCTGGGATATTTTGGTGTGATCTGAACTGTGTTAGGATGGCAACAGAATGGAGAACTTTGCCAGCCAGCAGCTGTCTCCTGCTTCTCACCTTTCACAGTCTAACATGCTTCCCTAGTGCTCCTATTTCTTGTCTCCTCCTTGATCTAGATGTCAGCTTTCCCCTTTCTCCAGACCACTGGATTCTGTGCAGGATTGGGCAGAGAGAGAGGAGTATCATCTAGGGAACAAAAAGGTGATCTCTTTCACACTGAAAAATCCCAGAGGCCAGATGCCATGGTTATTTTACAGCTGAATTCTCTCTAGTCAATGATCCTCTCAGGATCAGCAGGCAGAGCTGCTAATTTGGATTTCTGTGTTTTGTGTGGTAAATTCTTAGGAACCGGTCTCTTTAAAAAACCAAACCAAACCAAAACCCCCCCCAAAAAAGTACTCAAAAGACCAAAAAAACAAACTCAAAAATCCTCCAAAACACTTACTCTCACCCTCACAACAAAAAATCACCTCACCCCAAGCCCCAAAGATTTTAACAGTACATCAAATACAACTTCAGTCTGACAATTTATAATTCTAGGAGGCATTAATTTTTTTCTTCCTTCAGAGCAATTAATTAACTTTAGAGGAAGGTTAATTACAGGTAGTCAAGCTTCCCATTAGCTAAACACCAACTTCCCCAGCTGCTGCCCCTAGCCAGGTGTGGGGTTGCTGCTCAGCACCTCTTGCTCTCACTCACCCTCTTCTCCCCTCCTGCAAGGTGTGGAGCACAAGAAAGTGTGCTGAATGCTCTGTTCTCCTTGGCAGAAAGGAGAGAAAAAGCGGAGGTAACAGGTCCTAACCTGCATTTCACATTCCAAAGCCTTTCTTCTTCATGTATCAGCGCACATGATACGTGGATCAGTGAGCAGGGAAGATGCCAGCCTCATCCCACATGTCCAAAGGAACATCTAGCAGACCTGCTGCCTCTTCAGAGCAGGTAAGGCAGGGTTATTTGACAAGATGAGGACCAGATTATTGCTTGTGTCCAAGCGTCCTTCGTATGTTTACAGCAAATATAAGTAATACTTTAAAGTGGCTGATGCCAAATCTTCTGCTTGAGCAGTGACAATACACAAATAATCACAGCTGTTGCTGCTCAGCCAGGGTGGCCCTGAACATCCTTCCAATGCAGCTGGCTCTGCCAAGGATGTGTGTGATACCAGCACATCCACTGCTGGCACTTGAGAGAAAAGGTAGCAAGAGCAAAACTTCACTAAAAGAAAAAAAACCTCTGGTTTGGGCTCACACACAGAGTAGAATGTAAAGTGTAGAGTTTTTTTATGTTTTAAAATTAAACATTCTATTGAATTCTAGATTTCCAGACTGTTTTATATACAGTGTGTTTCATTTCTATCTGCTGTAGGCTAGAAGGGAACCTATGCAGCAACTCATCTGTGAATTTCATAAAAAGGAGTTAAGAACAATAGAACTTCAAAATATAAAAAGACAAAACCTTGTGGAAGTTAATAACTGGACTAAATATTGATATAGCTGATTTTATCCAATTCAATTTTGATATTGAAAATATTCCCTGGAAAGGAAAATTCATGCTGGGATTGAGTCACCTGATCTGGTGGGAATGTAGGAGAACTGGATGGGTGCATGGGTAGCCTTGGAGAGA
>VWZN01019126.1:0-13806 GCA_013396955.1 Regulus satrapa | reverse complement strand
ATTCAAGTTATTCTAGCTAAATTCAGTAGAGCTTCTTATTAGGCATGGACATTTATTATGCAGTGAATTTTAAAATTAATTTATTAACAGAATATTAAGATATTTTAACAGTAGAGGTACATACTGGGGAACCTTTATCAGGTACTGGTCTCATGCACATATAGATACATAAGTAGAGAAAAAAATAGTATAGAATAGGATGATCAAAGTACTACAGAATACTGCTTATCAAAGATAAACATAATCTTAACAAAATCTGCTCAATCTGTGGGGGTTTTTTTTGTTTTTGTTTTTTGGGGTTTTTTTGCTGCAATGAACAGAAAAAAAAACTATTTGATGGGCCTATGAATATTAAGAAACATGCTTCCCAAACTGAAAATTATAAGCTGAGGAATTCCTAATTTCATAATATCTCCTACACACAAGGTAACTAAAATACAGGAATGTCTTTTAATGATAGTAAAACACTTTTTTATTTGGTGGCGAAAGAGTGAAACTGATTGCCTAGAGATGCTCTTGATTCTCCATCCTTGGAGATACTAAAAACATGACTGGGCACGGCCCTGAGCAATCTGTTGCTGACCTTGCTCTGAGCAGGGGTTTGGACCAGGAGTTTTTTCTCCTGCCTCTTCAGGTCTCTGTGTAGTCTGTGTGATCTTTCCAACATGAAAGTCTTAACTTGTTTCTCCTTGTTTCTCTGGGCAGCCTTTCCTTATAGAACAGTAAATCAGACACAAAACAGAGAAAATAAAAGGTATCTAAGGGTCACATTAGTCAAAACCTGAAAACTTGAAGGTAAAGCCACAAACCTTAGAAATGTTTCTGAAAAGACGCACTCAAGCAAAAATAGTGCCTCATATTTCCTCATTATATTCCATTTTGGTTTTTGTGGTTTCCCTAAACCAGGATACTGAGGAAGAAAATTTTAAAAACATTTCTTCATTGTTGCTGGGTATTCAGCACAAGTTTGATAATGTGCCAAGACAGTAACTGAACATGGATATCCTCACTGAAAGGTACATACAGGCTGCCTGGGGACTAGCAGAAGAAAACATGATACTGAGAAAAGGAAAAAAAAAAAAAAAGGCAAGCAAAAATACGGCTAAAATTCTTCCTGCAAAATCAGCTAACAACCCAAGTCCTTCAAATTGCAGAGGGGAATTGAACTGAGCCAGCAGTTATCTAATTACTTGGCATTTATAACCTAAATCCAAAGAACACACTAACAACCCAACAGGCCAAAAGCTGTCTCCAAAGTTTCTGTTGAATGCTAAACATATTAACTCTCAAATATAACTAATACAACAATAACTAATGGAAGTAGTACATCATAAACAATAGATAGCACATTCTCACAAACATGTCAGCTTCAAGCCCTTTCCACAAAGAAGATGTGCAGTATTTGTTTCTAATGTGTTGTACACATTAAGGGATTTCTCTGGGAAAAGAAAAAAAAACAAAAACAAAAACATAGTTGGTTAAAGATAGTACTGTAATAAAGAGAGGGCAAGAAATCAGATCATATATCATGGAATCAATGTATCATGATTGATTTAAAAAGATCTTTGCAGCAAAAGGTGTGATGAATCCTTTTGCCTCACTTCTCACTAGAAAAATGCTATAATTAGCCTTAGAGTTCAGAAGTTAATAGGTGAGATTGAAAAAATCAACAAGAAGTTTTCCAGGTACAGTAGCCATTGCAATTGCGTGGCAACTGCTGCTAAAAATACTGTAGTCTCTGTGAAATTTCATGTTGTTAACAAATATGCTAAAACAGAACAATATGTAAGCTGAAGTCAGCAGCAGAAAGAGCAGTATTTAGGTCATGGCATCTTGAATAAAACACATTGACTAATCACTGTCTCTTTAGCTAAAAAGAATTCAAAGAATCTCAAACTAGACATGGAATTGGCCTTCCTCACAAGTTTGTCTTTTTTCTTGTAAAAAAGATGATACATACAAAAATTACTTATTTATGAGAAAGGACTTTTTCTAGTTAAAAACATTTTGTGCCTCAAAAAGCAGTTACAGTCTCTGTCAGGAATTGTCTTTAATGTAAGTGTGACAGTTCGTTCAGTTTCTTGGAAGTGAATAATGAAATCAGAATATCAACTTCAACTACACAAAACCTCACATTTTTAACTGAAGGAGTTGGCAGAGATTGTGGAAATGTGACCCAAGGATATTTCTTTGACATCTCAAGAAAATGATCTAGTGGCTCAAAGAACTATGAATTGTCCCATTTACATTCTGCTGTCCTGTTGAGGACAAACATCATCAGGGTGTAAAGAAATGGCTAGAAGGATTTCCTGCTGCCAGACATGTACATCTAGGCAGTGTCTAAATTAAGATTTTAGAACATGCAGAATTTTTTTTTAAATAGCCACTTTGTCTACATACTCATTATAAAAAGGCAGGTAGTCCTTGAGACACTCCAAATTAGCTGGAATATGAATTTATGGACTCATTTTTTCACTTGGTGGGATTTACTTTAAGCCATGGGTTTTTTTGTTGTTGGTTTGTTTTTTTTTTTTAACTCGAACCCACATTTTGAAATTAAAGGGTCCACAATCCAGTACTAAAGTTTTCTATTATTACTAATCAAAGACTTTAAAATATTATCAGCTAGGGATGATCATTAAACCAGAAATATTACCCACATCAGCTACTTCTAGAAAAATTTTTTAGAAGGAGAGGGGTAAGCATAGAATTAGCCATTTTGATACCTGCTCTCTATACTTCCTTCTCTTCCTCTCTCTTCCTTTTCTTCTACTTTTATTTTCCTTTACTTTCTACTTCTGTAATTTACAAAGGCAGCAATTTAAGAAGTTAGTCTGCATAACTTAAAGAGCACGTAGACTACCTCATTCAAGAACATCTTGATATAAAATTATTTGTATAAATATATTTTATCTTTCATTAAAATATTTTTGAATATTATCATATTTCTAAGCAACCCAAACCTAGAATTATTGTTGCAATAATTTTTAATTCTTTTCAGTTTTAAAATAGGATAACATTAAGTCAATGTTCCTGTCTTTGTTCCTGTTATATTCCCTGCTAAAAACCCATTTAAGCAAATTTTAAGAAGTCATAAATTACATAAACAATGCTAAAAACGCCCAAGAAAGGAAGAAATTCAACATTCAATAAACAAACAAAAAAAGAAAAAAATGAAAAATATTACTTCAGCACAAAGTATTGTTCTCAAAGGTTAAAACCTGAAGAAATATTATATTTGGTTGAATAAATGTCTGTTCATATAAGGCTTAGGCATCATTATTACAGAAGTGTGACTGTTGAGGATATCAGAGCTGATATGGGAAGAATGTTCTTGTGCTTACAGGTGCAAGCATCACAATCCACTGCAAAGATGACAGACTTTTATGCACACAACTTCAACAATTAGGAATGCTTCCAATCCACTTTAAGCAAAGAGTTTAGCATTGCACAAAGTATGCTTAATTTTTCAAGAACTTTTCCATCTTCCTTAGTATATAGATCAACACATTAAAAAGATATATTAAATTATATGAAAGAAAGGATAATCTACTCACAGAAATTATTCAATTAGCTTACAGGTAAGTATTATTATTCAGCACAAAGTCAGTCATTTACATCAACTCCCAGGCTAAATTTCGGATGGGTTAATTGAGCTATGAAATTTGACATTTTCTTTATATCTCTGAAAAACTGGCATAAAGTCATAGAATTACTTAGGATGGAGGGGACCTCTACATGTTATATCACCCAAACTTCAGCTCATAGCAAGAATTAACTCCAAATTTAGATTAGGTACCTTGAGCAAAAGAAAAAAAAAAAATTCTCTTTTGCATCTGAGTTCATTTAGGACCTTACATTAGAAGCTAAAATGATTAGAGATGGAATTCTAAACACTTAAAAACTTTCCATCATTATGTCAACTGATTTAGAATTAGAAAGTATTGATCACTAGCTAGAACAGAATTTAATTTCGTTGTAAATTTACAGCATAAAAAGAAGTAATTTAGAAAAAATATTATTAAATTACATAGAAAGATAATATTCTAATTTATTTTAAATACTTTTAAAATCAAAATAGTTATTTGTGGTGACATCTGGGCAGGTATTTTGAATGAATTCTTATCCAGTCTTCTAACGAATAATGAGGAGGGAACAATTGTAGCTCTGTGTCAAATTTTGGGCCCCTAAACTCAAGAGGTGGAATCTGGAAGAGTCCAGAAAATTCTAGGATCTTAGAGAAAATGTCTAATTGAAAAATTATGTCAGAAACTGGCTGGTTTATTCTGAGAAACAGAAGGCAAAGTATCAAGCTATTAACTATGTAAAACTTACTTAAACTGAATTAAAAGGATGTCAAACTCTTTTCTGTATGAATGTGCTTAGACAACACCAGGCCATGATCCAATGGAATGTTTGTGACAGTCTTGCTATAAAGAGGAGATTGGAAGACATAAGCCCCAAAGATGCTCTCAAATCAAGACCCCATCATCTTTTGGTTCTAAGAGGAAACATCACGAACATTAGGGGACAGGAAAACCAATTCAATTACTTAATCCCTGTCGCAGTAAGGAATGGGCACAAATAATCCAGTTAATAATCTGAAGAGACAATAGCTCAGAGAAAACCTCTCATGAGAAACAGAAACAAGAAACAGTCTGATTTAACAAGTCAATCAAATGTGAATTATCTCGGACAGAATAGGAAGAGTCTATCACATCCAAATACACAAAAAAGCTTATGCTAAGCCACAACTGTTGAGTACAGGCATTTTATAGCTAAGAAAAAAAAAGTGGTTTTATTTAATGTTTACAGTCTTTTTCCTCTTCCTGTAACAGAAAGTTAATGTTTGAAAAGTACCAGAAATAGAGGTAGTGTCTGTACAAGATAGTTCACCAAAAGAAACCAAGCTTCCAATCCTAATATCATGTAATTAAAACAACAGATGGAACCCTACTTATCAGACTACCCACACTGACAGACCTGAGGCAGCATAGTCCTAGCCAAGAACAAGGAGAGCATTTGAAAGAACTTTTCCTATAATGCTATTGTGAATAAGAGACCACATTTTTAGTTGATGTAAATAAGTATTTTAACATTAATGAGAAACCTCCTTGGAAATTACATAATAAATATTTAAAATGCAAACAAGAAGATTGAATTTCTAATTATATTGTTTCCCTGTTGTCATAAAATTAGGCAGTTCCAGTGCAAACCACATGATAAAGCTTTTGATTATTGGATAAATGTCACAAACATTTCTTACACATAAAGTACTCCATTACATCAAATAAATTTAATTTTACATATGAAATTGTTCTTCCACATATGCTGTAGTATTTCAAGACCTATGGAATCAAAAAGGAACCACCAGATTTAAGAGTATAATCTGACACTGGACAACTTTCACGTTGGAAAATACAAATCCTACTGTTAAGTATTCATTCCTGTAATAATCAAAGCCTAAAGATAAACTAACTGCCAAATAATTTGAAAGTTACTTTAATGCAACTAAGGAAGTGGTAATGCATTAATATTCATGATTTTCTGGAAAATGAGATTCTAGATGTCTAAAAGTTGTATTCAAGAAAACTGTGTGTGTTTGGGTATGAAACATGTATGTTTTGTATACTGAATCACATTTTAATGGTTATTTAGAAATTCAGTATATTTAAAATACAGGATATGGACAAGTTCTAAAAATTTACTAGTTCTAATAGAGAATAGACATTACTTAACTTTGGGAAGCAATGCAAATGGTGAATAAATTGCTTAATCAACTTTTTTTTATCTATTCAAGCATTATTACCATCTTTAAAGTCAGCAACTAACTATGATAATGGTTCATTTAAAAAAACAGAACAGCTACCTGAGAAACAGAAACCATGAAACATCAATGCAATTGGTTGCAACGTTTTGACACTGTTTAACTGAACCTTCAGTAGATATTTCACTGAACGCACTCAACATGAATTTTTATTTGTCAAGACTAAGTAAAATTTGGGATCATTCTTCCCTATATCTTAAACAAGATTTCTGCTGATCTGTGCTATTGCAGTATGTGTTCCAGGTTACTATGTGTTCATCCCCCCCGAAGTGTGAGGTGTTTATCCCTTCCCCTCCCTCCTCCCTGGAATGTTATCCCATTGGCTGAGGTTTATGCCTCCCTGCCCCTTTCCCCAGGTTTGAAACACCCCGGTAAATCTCCCCCTCATTCTCTTTTGCCTCCTGGATTCCAGCCAGAATAAACATCCAACATCATCCCCAAGAGAAGAGCAGCCCTTTGGGTCTTTTATCTTGGTCGTGAAGGGCACCCCTGCCTTCCCCATGGCTTAGCTAGCCAGGAATTCCCAGGAAGGGTTAAGGGGTGTTACTTCACTGATCTGCCTTTGATCCATGCAACTAAGATGCCATTAGAAAAACTGGGAACTGATAAATGGCTAAAGAGCTGCTATAACATCACAGAATCACAGAATGGTCTGTGGTGGAAGGTGCCATGAAGATGACCCAGTTCCAACTCCCCTGCCATGGGCAGGGACAGCTTCCACTAGACCAGGTTGCTCAAAGCCCCATCCAAGCTGGCCTTGACATATGTTCTGGAACTATCATCTGATTCTGGTCCTATGATTAAGTGATTCCTCCTGGATTTTTAATTTTAACAGATCATATTGAGTGAGAATACTCATACCAGTCTAGATATTGAATTCCACAGATAAATGCCTATCAGAAAAAAAGTCAATCATCGATGTGTTTTAAGAAATGGCTGACTTGGCCCCACTTGTGAGGATGTTACTTGCAATTATTAAAATATAGTTTTCAATGTTACAATTACCTTTCACCAAAGGATCCAGAAGTCGGGCTAGAAATTTCATAAACCATGGACATGATAAGCCTCTAAGAAGATGTCAAATCAAGACAATGTCAAGCTTCTCAACAACTACATTTTCAACATAGTTATGGTTAAAAAGAGCAGCTCAATGGAAAACCTTTTAGCTTTTATTTCAAATATATTCACTGAAGAAATATACTTGAGAAGAGATAAATGTTTGCAAAGTTTTATGTGACTTTTGTGGAAAGGAGCTGAAACTCCAAAAATTAAATTTCAAAGTAGGCAAAGAATTGGCAATATTATCACAAGGCATTGGAAGCATTATGGATCATGAAAAAACTCTTAAAAATGTAGTTAATCTACCTGAAAGGAACTACTAAATTTTGAGGTATTATAAAAACGAACAAACAAACAAACAAACCCCAAAAAACAAACAAAAAAAACCCCCAAAAACCAAAAACCAACTTAAAATACTGTTATTAATACAGTGAAAGTATTTTCTTCTACTTGTAGAAAACAAGAACAGCCTCATGAAATCTGTCTGGATAATAAAAAATGCCTCTGCAATAAATATTCTTTCTGTTCCAAAAAATTAAAAGTTCAAGGAAATGCCTATAAATAAGTCACACTGCCAGAGATCATAGGAAATCAGACTTGGCTTTTCAAACTCTTTTTCTTAACCCTTATGCTCTTTGATCCTTGAATGCTATTGTATGGGTACTAGTTAGTTCCCATCTTTAATTATCTTGATTTAGGAAACTAATTTTCTCTCAACGGATTCCTTTGAAAAGCCTTTCAATTGAGAAGCAACAGGGTTGCAATTAATATGAAATTAGTCAGACAAATATATAAACAATCCAATGTACAAGACAATCCTAAATTTTTACAAAATCAGTCCTTTCATGACTATATGCATATTTATTAAGGCTGCTCTATTTCCCCAATTAAATCTCTTAAAGGGTCAGATTATAGCTAGTTTAAAGATTATTAGTACCTTCTGTATGCAAACACAAGTAAACCCTAAATTTCAGTCAGACTAAAACCCATATAAGAGGCCAGGTCAGTCTTCTGACTAATCATTATTGCAGCAGTGGAAAAAAAAAATGCAAGGAAACANTTTTTTTTTTTTTTTTTTTTTTTTTTTTTCCCACTCCAAGTGCTGGCACTTTGGTACCCAAAGGTCTGTTTGAAGCATTCAGTTCTAACATCCCCTGAAACATCATAGAATCATGGAAAGCGGCAATGTTGGAAGGGACCTCAAAGATCATTTCGTTCTAACCCCCTGCCATGGACAGGGACACCTTCCATCAATCCAGGTTGTTCAGAACCCCATCCAACCTGGCCTTGAAAACTTCCAGGGATGGGGCAGCCACAATTGTTTTGGGCAATCTGTTCCAGTGCCTCACCACCTTCACTGTGAGGAATTTCTAATTAATATCTAATTTAAACTCTACTCTCTGTTAGTTTGGAGCCACTCCCCCTTATCCTGTCACTCCAGGTCCTTGTTAATAGCCTCTTTCCATCTTTCCTGTAAGTTGCCTTCAGGTATTGGAAGGCTGCCATTATCTCACCCCAAAGCCTTCTCTTCTCCAGGCTGAAAAATCCTAACTCTCTCAGCCCTCCCCCAAAGCAGAGCTGCTCTATCCCTCTGATCATCTCGGTCCCTCCTCTATCCTGGCTCCAGCAGGTCCCTGTCCTTTCTGAGCTGGGACCCCAGAGCTGGATGCAGCCCTGCAGGTGGGGTCTCAGCAGAGCGGGGCAGAATTCCCTCCCTTAAAATATTGGCCACATTTCTTTGGAGCCCAGCACAGGGGTGCAGCATCTTCAGTATAATCTAAGTCTGTAAGATTTGTTGCTTCATCGACAATTAATTACATTATTTAATTTTACTTGTCCAGAGAGGAAGACTAGCTCTTTGGGTGGTGCCAGATTCTTCCACTGCATTTATTTATCCTCCTAATCTGATAGTAATCATGTGTATACTGATTTCTTATTCCCTTCCTCCATTGTCTCCTGATTTTATAGAATTTTACAATCAGTTTTTTCTCTATCTGCAGCAAAATGCTCAGTCAAATTATTATAATTCATTAGGGCCTCCCAACTGACAAACCACCAGGCACAACTTTAGAAGGTAAAATTCCCAGGTGTACTTTAATAACTACACTTATAAAGATGATATAGCTAACTGCGAGTTTTTTTCCCTACTTAATGTCCCTCTGTAGTAGACAAGGAATAAACAAAATTTGTATTTGCTATAAAGAAACAGATTTCCCTGTACCTAATTAGGGAATTAATAAAATAGAAATAAGAATTGTATTTCTAATTCCACCAGAAGGCTCCAATCTCAATCTGTACTGAATAACACTGTGCTGATCAATGAATAGAAGTGTGCAGAAATATTAATTTAACTTTTCACATATTGTGATGTAACATAAAAAAACAAAACAAACCAAACCAAACCAAAAACAAAAAACCCAAACAAACTTAAATCTTAACCTTTAGGCTTTTTTGAATTATAGTTCCCCAAGGATAAATCTCATGTGTTCATACTCAAACTACCCAATATTATCAGTGTCTCTTTTTTGTTTTTTCCCATGTTACTACAAAACAAGGTAAATTACAATATTTCAAATAGAAAACCCACTGGGAAATGTGTTAACTATAAAGTTCTATCCTTTAAATTGCAAAACAACCAATGATTCATTGTGGCTTTGTTTCTAAGAGACACATCTTATTAGAAAGCAAATTAAATATTAGAACAAATTGTGTGATGATAACCACACATACAGAACTTTAACATTTACATATATATAGATGGCATCCTGTAGACTACATATGACTTTGTAATATAAATATCTATCCAGATATATTTTTTCTTTTTTATTCCAGTACTGACGTCAAAATGTTTCCTTTATCTGCAATTACTAATGTAAATATCTCTAAGTACACCTCTTAAACACTGTACCTTATTTCAGTAAAAGGGGTACCACAAAGCAGGACCAATGATTTCAGTGGTGGTAATAGATAATGCTGAATTAAATTGATCATAAAACTTTTTTTAGGTTACACATTACAAGTCGCTTCCACGTGAACAGAATTTTTGCTTTGATCAAACCTTAACAGAATTTCATCTAACTTATATATTCCATCACAGTCAGATCCACTTCCTCTTCCTATGATTCCACTGAATTACTTTTAAGCTAGAATAAATAACCCTCTAAGGAAATATGGGATAAAACTAGATATGAGATTTTTAAAGGACTCTCTATACCATCCAGAATTAAGAATGTGAAGCACTCATTGATGGAAAAAATAAATCAAAATCTAAATCTGGGTTAGTGAAAAATCATAGGGTAATAACTCATTTTGCACAGAAATTACCCACCACCTCCCCAGTACCTAAACCCCTAACATATGCTTTTCTCACATCCCTTAACCCATTTTTTTTAAAAAAAGGTAACTATCCTGCTATGTATTTCCAAGAAATCCAACTGTCTCTCTCTGACTTTTTTATATGATCTGGAAGTGTTCAAGGCCAGGTTGGATGGGACTGCGTCTAGTGAAAAGTGTCCTTGTCAATGGCAGGGAGTTGGAATGAGATGCCACTGTTAAGTCCATTCTAACCCAGGACATTTTATGAGTCTGGTTTTGTTGTCAGGTCTTGCTGAAATCAGACATAGAATTCTATACTTATTAAGAAAAAATAAGAAAGAAGTAGTTGAATAAGCCTCACATTCAATTTAATGCAGTTCAATTATATTGAAATATTTTAGCTACTTAAAATATAAAGACATAATGGTGGCAAATAAATCTCTCAAAATAATTGCTATAGCAATATAGCCATTATATTATTATTATTAGTAGTAGTAGTAGTAGTAGTATTTTCTATTTTGCCCTCATGAGACCCTATCTGGAGTACTGCATCCAGGTCTGGAGTCCTTACCTCAAGATGGATGTGGCATGGTATGGATAAGAAAACAAGAATAATTCAATATGTACTCAAGACTGAGAAGGAAAGAAGCATCAGCTCTGTGTTCCTTTCAAAACAGTAGGATAAACCCACATGAAACAAGCATTGAATTCCTCCCGGCAAAGACCTGGAGATGCTGGCGACTTCTCCCCTCCGCTTTCTGAGTACAGAATTTGTGAGCCTTAGGACCTAGGGAGAAAACTATTAAAAATGGATTAACACTGGAAAGATTTTTTTACATAATAACTTCAAGGGCTTCCTTCTATTCATTAGACCTAATAGGCAGTTTAAATACATTGGGACTAGCAATGCATCCTCAGAGTCATTTATATGTTATGCTCTCTTTTTCCTGTAACAAAATTTTGAGCACTCCAGGGGATTTGAATTTGGACCGCTCATTTTTAAGGATAACATCTCTACCTGAAAGCAACAGGACAATCTGTGATGGAGTGCTCTCAGTTTCTTTCCTGAGGATATTTGCTCTGGATTAATATTTAAGCATGTACTGAACAGGAACTAGAACCCAAGCGTTCTCTTTTTTACATGAGTATTTTAACACATAGCACAGCTATTCTCAGCTTCAGGCTGAATTTTTTATAAAGAATTCATAGCAGTTATTTCTACATATATGGTTACTTTGGTCAGATATGATACAATATTCCTTTACAACTCTAGGAAAAATATAGTTTTATTTTTCACTCTGGATATTTTCTATATAATATATCTATTAAAGAGAAGAAATACAGAAAGATTTTTAAAAAAAAATCTTCATTAAAATTAGTATCCCAGTACACCTTTTATATAATTCTTGTGAAGGAAATAGTGAGGCAGGATGCTCAATAGGGGAATTAATTATTCTTTTATGAAATAGAAATAGCAATAGCTTTGCTGTATGATTCTTTAAGAGCTCAACCTTTCCCTGCTGCAGAAAATTGAACATATTTCTTTCACTGATATAATTAGTATTTTGACTTACTTGTTTTATGGAACGTCATTTTATGGGGCCAGTGGCCAGACACTTTATTGCTCTCTGATTAGCCCTGAGATCAATGCTGTGTGTTTCCATACAGCTCTTTCTAAGCACATCCCTCTGACAAGAGGAGGGGAAAAAATTCCCATTTCATGCTGTGAGAAAAATCAATGAAACCAGCTGTAGGACCTAAGGGGTAGATGAGCCAACAAAGCTTCCCAAAAATGCAGGGGAATTGGAGACATGCTCTGAGACAGAAATAAAAAAGAAAAAAAACAAAAACAAGCAAACAAAAAACCAAACAAAGTAACAAAGCCTGAAATATTGGCAGACAAAAGCTACCTTACTTTCACCTTTTCACAAAATCTCTATCACCTAAGATAGTAAAATAGATGAATTTTTAAAAAAACACATTAGATAAATTTTATTAAGTACTTGGAAGACTATAAGTTGGCCAAAACAAAGTCTGAAGACCACAATTATCCAATACACACATTACTGTAGTGCTCTATGAACTTTGGCTCTCATCCACCACATTTAAATTACTTATTTTAGACAGTGACCACATGGCATATTGACTGCAGAGGGAATAAATGCTATTTGAGATAATATCCTAAAGCAGGTATCTAAAATGAACCAGCTGATTCACAATCTCCAAGTGCCCTTTCTATTTTTTGTTTGTTTGTTTTGTGGAGGGGGGTGTGGTTTTTTGTTTGTTTGTTGTTTGTTTTGCTTTTGAATTAGTTGCAAAAGGAACTTAACATGAATAGACTAATATCTCCTTAGAGCCACTATATCAAGACACTTGATATATATTTGCCATGTCTAATATATATATCTGTGTGTGTGTGTATTTGACTTGACATATCAATTATACACTGATATAAGACATGTATTTGATATTTCTTTCTGAAATAACTTAAAAGGTTTGAACTTATGGAATTGCTGAATATCCAACATTTGGAAATGTTTCTGTATATTTTGATGAAACATGCAAAATCCTTGGTTGCATTAGAAAATGGAGTCTCATTCACTACAGAATATATTAGGAATTAAATAATATTTTATATATGTGCCCATATTAATATCTTTCTTGCTTTGACATTTTAATATCTCACACATTACATGTTGCCTGCCTTCCTTCCTTTCCATTTTAATAATATAGTCCTCTTTACTAAAATTACTTTGGCCTAATCCTTAGCTTTTGGCCTATGTTCATGGGTACAGACCAGCAAAATCTGGAATATTTCTGCTACAAAACAAGTTTTACTTTTATATGCAACTCAGTACTGAGTTCCTCACATCTCCTCTGCCCTGTGGTTTACAGAAAGGGTAAGGTTCAGCAGCGTAAGCAAGAGTCCAACATTTGGAATATTAAACACCCCCCCCTCCCCCCATTCAATCCAGTCTAAGAAAAAAGATAGATTCTTGTTACATATAGGGTCAGAGACCCAGGAGTCCTTTTCTAATTAAAATTAAAACTTGAGATACCATACAATAAAATAAAACTATTTTCTAAAGTAGAAAACATTCTCATTGATTTTTAAGTATACTTTTTTTTTTAAATAAAAATATTTTTGGCCTACTGAATTAACAGATTAACAAATAATCTCCGGTTTTATTTAGCTGACCTAATCCATTATGGGACCATGATTTTTTTCTTTCCAGCTCATTGCCAGAAATGGAAATACAGGAGAGCCAAATGTCTCTTTCCACAATTTGGATACTGGATATACAGATAAATATATACATATGCATACATATATATATACACACACATAGATATATATACACACTCTTATCAATTATCTCGTTTTCCATGAATAATGTGACTTACAGCAATGACTGGGAGCTAAACTTCAGCTTCAATGCTGACTTAACAGAAAACTAATTCAAGGAAGTCAAAATGGTAAACAGTTTCATATATGGCCTATTGTTGTTTTTGCAGATGCTAAAACACAAACAATCTGAGTTAAGAATCTAAAAGGAGGGAGACTAAGAGAAAGGAATACAGACATATACAAAACCCTGAAGATA
>VWZN01019123.1:143516-158024 GCA_013396955.1 Regulus satrapa | reverse complement strand
AAAAAACAAAAAACAAAAAAACCAAAAGTTTTCCCCTTTGTTTCCTCATTTGAAATATTCATCTCTGTAGCCCTCAGAATGCTATTCCTTGCTATTAAATACCTTCAGACATTTCAAATGCTTCAGCTTTTAAATGCTTCAGACTGTCCAGAGTTTTTGAAGTACTGTCAGAATTTGAAGAAACCTATGCTGCCACTGGCATTTCTTCATATGCTAAGAAACTCTCTCCTCCTCATAAGGAATTACTTCTACACTTTTTTTCAGGGCTAAAAGTTGTTCTGCCAATATTCATGAAGATGAGCTTGTCCTTGCTACTTACATTTTATTTGTGGAAAACGGATCAGATAGACTGCCTGAATGCTCTGGGAGTTAGTTCAGTTTAAAGTCAATACTGAGCCAAAGAGATGGTCTCAATGTCCCACAGATCATTCCTTAGACTGTCAATCAATACCCTTCACCTGGGTCTCTCTAACTACTAAGTCAAGTAGCAAGTAACACCAAGGAGAGAAGCACACACTGGAAACATAATGAACATCTCAGTAAGTGAGGCCAAGGGTCTATCTATAGCCCAGTTTTGTCTCTCATATAGTGCAGTGGGAAAAGCAAATATTTCTTTAGAGTTTACTTGCTGGGATGTATTTTTCTCCATTGTGTGCTGTTTCAGCTTGTAGACACTGTTGAGCTCTTCATTACTGCTGTAAATGATCATCCTTCTTTTCTGGTCAGTATTTTCTTCCTGTACAGTCCAACTCTGGGGTCTTCAGCATAGGAAATACATGGAACTATTGAAGCAAGCCCAGAGGAGGCCACTTCTAAAGATGATTAGAGGGATGGAGCACCTCTCCTATGAGAGAAGGCTGAAAGAATTTGGTTTATCCAGCCTGGAAGAGAGAACACTTTGAGGTGACCTAATTGCAGCCTTCCAGTACCCAAAGGGAGGCTGCAGGAAAGACAGAGAGGAACTTTTTTTATAAGGGCTTCTGTTAATTGGACAATGGGGAATGGATTCAAAATAAAAGAGGGTAGGTTTAGATTAGATATCAGGAGGAGGTTCTTTCCTGTGACAGTGGTGAGGCACTGGAACAGGTTGCGCGGGGAAGTTGAAGATGGCCCATCAAAGTCAAGTTAGATGGGGCTCTGAGCAACCTGGTCTACTGAGGTGATTCCCAGCACATGTTAGGAGGGCTGGAACTAGAGGATCTTTAAGGTCCCTTCCAACCCAAACTATTCTATATTATCTTATTCTATCATCCTTCTGTTTTGCTTGTATCTTTTTGGTAATAATGTGCCATTATTTCAATTTTATTGAACAGTGTGAGACAGAAGATCAACCAAGGATTGAGGAAACTAAACTTTTGTCTCTGGCTTCTTTACTAGCACCCTATCTAATGAGGTCAGTTATCCTATTTGACCCATGTGATTAAGAAAAATACTGTTTAGCAACTAACTTGTACTTGAATTTTGGCAACTTTTTTAACCTAGTTGCTTTCATAGATGTTAATTTATTTAGCCTTCTTCAGTGTGGTAATAATTGTTTTCAAGATCATCCACTAGGTTTTCTTGCCTATTATGTTCAAGGAAAAAATGCAATTTATACAGATAGTCTTTACTAATATAACTAATGTTTTTCAACCATATCTCCTTCCAAGTGTTATTGATCATAATCAAGACAATTTCAGCTAATTATCCACAGGAGATAAGTCATCTGATAGCCGTTAGACACTCCTTTAGCAGAAAATACCAAATGCTTTTAAATTTGGATAGTAAGAGTTTGAAAAATAGTAACATGAAACTGTCTTCAATAAAGCAGAAAGGAAGAGTTCAATAAAGCTGACAGAGAACTTGAAGTAACAAAGAATTTGGAGACATCAAAGAGAAGTTTCTTTCCATTAGTTTGCCTTTCTCAAAAGTGGCTGCTTTCCTTTTATATTACTCTCAAAACTCATCAACTACATTTTACAGAGCCTTACTTCACTTTTTTTGCTAGAGGACTTATTTTGATGGGTTGAAATTATGCAATTTTTTTTCTCCTTCTTTGGCAAAGTGACAGCTATAAGTCAGGCTGCAGCATATACAGCATCACTATTTATATTTTCCAAAAAATGTACATATTTATGCATCAAAGATGTTAATTCAGATTTGAAAAACTGAGTGATTAGATAAATTGGTTATAAATTAAGTGGAGTAGATTTTTACATGTGCTCGAACCATCTATTTATCAAACCTAAATTCTTTGCATGTTTCCAGGAGATTTATATTTTTCTAACAGAACTCTCAAGATACTACACCATATCGTAACTGCAAGAGTTGTTATTGAGTACTGCGTCAAATGTAATCCCATACAGATTTTCTATGCTTAAATTACAGTTGCATGACTTAAATGCCCTTAGCTTGCACCACAAGGCTAAGAAAGCCCCTGTGAAATAAATATCTATGTAGCTCACAGAAACTGCAAAGTCCTGTCATATATGGGAAATTTAAAAAAAAATAAATTCTGTTTTCTCTGAATTAATTAAAAGATTATATAAATTTCCTTGAAAATAAAGCTTTATAATTAAAAAACTGACAGGTCCTTCACTATAAAATCGTAAATGCCACTCAAATTGGACTTTTATAAGAGCTTAGGGAGATTTCAAAGGAAATAATTTGAAGGAAATACTGAATTATTATTATCAGAAAATCATGGACATTGGATTGGTAGGTGACTAAAACAGTTCAAACTAAACTGAAAAAAAAAAAAAAATGAAGCATGGATTTGTATTTTCAATTTTAAACAAAGAAACAATAAGATCAGTAAATTATTTTGAGGATCCATAAAACTTACAGGGTAAATCTGTGCATTGGAAACTTTCCCATCCTGTTAATTTTTTTCCCCTAGTTTGATTTTTTGATTTCTGGGATCACTTTGAAGATAAAGTTTCTTGCATGATGATTATCACATTGAACAATCTGCTAACTATTTCAAAGAGAAAAAAAAAAGTAAGCAGTCATGCTTGGTAATGAGTTCTTTAATGCTCTAGTTATAAATACTACCAAAAATTAGGTGACAAAAATTATAAGGGTAAATGCATCTTTGATTCTGAAAGATGCTAAAAATATTTGACAGTTGCACAGCACTGTGAGCGCTGCAATGGGGAAAACTAACCCTGTGTCAGGCACACCCGATACAGTAGCATCTCGTTTTAAAGTATGTTTTTTAATTTGTTGAAAGAGGTCATTGTCTTCTGATGTCTAACATTAAAATAAACCCCAAAGCCTAATAAATAAGTGTCTTCTCATTTAAGTAGTCAGTATTATTAAAACTGAAATTAATACCAAGACTCTGAAACTGGCTAGAACTGTAAAAACTCTTCAATAGAAACTGGAAACAAGAATTTTTACAATTCCTTTTATTGTTTTTCTTTATGTAAGTCTCTGACCAATATGCCTAAGCACAAAATCATGCTACTCAGGTACAATTGAACTGATTAAAAAAATGATGATACACATTTGTAAGATCAAAGCAAGCATGCTTTCTTGCAGAAAATAAAAACGCATGCTGCAAAGACTTAAACAAACAGCCAGTTCGATGAAAAACAGCTGAACCTGCTTTTTTGATACCATTTTCTAGGAGGGTGATTTCCAGTCACTTTATCTATGGGTCAGTGAACAAAAAGGAAGTAACTTACTTGTTGACCAGTATGTGCCATGGTCATTACTTGTTTGCACCAGTATCACTGGGACTAGAATGTAATGCTGAAGGAGCACAGTTGACACGGTGGTTTTGATTTCAGTCACTGACATATAAAACTGTGTAAGGTAGCCAGATTTTCTGAAGACTGAGATCATGTGTCCCCTTAGGTGAATGTTTTGGAGGTTAAGGTGTTGCCTGTGTTACCAGGAGAAGAGCAGAATAGAGTTTTTTAAAGAAAAGATTTCTCATTGTTTTGATTCAGCTTCTTTCACATATCCCTTAGAGCAGTGGGCCTTTGGGTTAGTGCTCAGGAAAACTGATATGTTTTCTTCTAAGGTCAACAGAGGACCTGCTGCTTTCCAGCTCTCATCTGGAATCTGTCACACTTCTGTGTAGTTGCTGGGCCAGGCAAGCAGACAGACAAGTGCACACTCTGTGCAAGTTGTTTCATGCAGTTTGCACATACACCAAGAGTCAAACATCAGGCACCAGGGTTCGGACCCAGAAGTGTTGGCCGATGGAGGAAGGTGTACGTCTCCTCAGTCATAGAATCACAGAATATGCTCAGTTGGAAGAGACCCACAAGGATCACTGAGTCCATCAGTGTTCTCACAGCACCATCCCGAGTCACACCCTGTGCCTGAGAGCATTGTGCAAACACTTCCTGAACTCTGTCACACTTGGTGCTGTGACCACTTCCCTTGGGAGCCTGTTCCAGTGCCCAACCACAGTCTGGGTGAAGAACCTTATCCTGATATCCAGCCTAAATCTTCCCTAACCTTTCAGGCCCTCAGGCCATTCCCTCAGTCACGGTCACCACGGAGCAGAGATCAGTGCCTGCCCCTCCTCTTCCCCTCACAGGGAAGTTGTAACTGCAGGGATGTTTCCCCTCCATCTCCTCCAGGCTGAACAGACCAAGTGTCCTCAGCTGCTCCTCATCCAGCTTCCCCTCAAGGCCCTTCCCCATCTTTGTTGCCCTCCTAATAGTTTAATGTCTTTTTTCCATTACGTAGCCCAAAACTGCACACAGCACTCAAGGTGAGGCTGTCCCAGTGCAGAGCAGAGAGGAACAATCCCCTCCCTTGCTGGCTGGTGATGCTGTGCTTGAGTTAACAAAAGTGAGCTATTATGAGCCATTTTAATTAAATCCCCCTTAAAAAATTCCTTGCAAAATCTTTATGACAAGTAAGGATCAGTCAGGAATCTCCTGTGAAATTAAGAGAAGGGGAGAAGGAAGAATACAGAAATTTGAAAAGTAATGTGAAAATGGGGATGTTTTTACTGATATTTTGGAAGCAAGCCAAACTACTCCTTTGGATTCCTACTTGCACAATTTATTTTGTCAGTCTTCTTTTTATATTATATAAGAGAAGAGATTATAATAGGAGAAATAAGGACACAGAAGAAAGTTTTTAAATACTTAAGCTGACAATCCAAGTATCACAGATGTTGAGTTTGCAGGCAGTAAATCCTTCCTCCTGCAGTGGGCAAGTCTCTCTGCCTCCAAAGAGCTTTAGGAGAGTCATAGGATACTTTGGATTCAGCAGGATCACCTTCATAGCTTTCTTTGACATAAGAAAACAGTAATGTGCATGAAATGTGAGCTTTGTTGGTGGATTGGACTAATTTTACTTGTGACATAAATTTAGATTAATTTAGATGTACAAACTGTTTAAAAGTTGGAGGCAAGAGCTTGACAGGTAAACCCAGAAGACCAAATTCTGAGGTTCCTGAAGGGCTAAAGATTGTGCAATGCTTAGAGTTTTTTATAGGCTGAAAAACACAAGCTCTGAAGAAAGTATTCAAGATTTGATTTGCTGTACTGGTTCATATCCCACACCGGTTCCTTTGGCATTGCATTCTTTATAAATGAAAGCTTTCAAATTGAAATCAAGTTTCTGGCAATTGCCTTTCTGAGTACAAACAAAAGAACCAATAAGGAGCTGTGCAAGAGCCTTTCAGGAAGTCATTTAGGAGCTTGAAATTCTGCTTGAGAGTTTTCCCCTTGTTATTGAACCGATTCCTTCCTCCTTCGGTATCTCCTTCTTTGCCCTGCAAATGAAACATCCAGTCCTGTCTTTCTGGAGTTGATGGATGAAACTATTTCATACTATGCACTGCTACCCAAGCTCTTTTTATCCCAAATGGATTCTGCATATGGCTGATTTTCCCCATACAAAGTAAGAAGTAAACAGAGAGTGATAGATATTGGCTTTCCATCATCTCATCTGTCAGCTGCTGTACATTAGGAAGTTATCTATGCCTTTAATTGTGAGTAGGAGAGGGATTTAGAGCTTTCAGAAGCATAATTATTTCACAGTAAATCTACTGATAAGCCCCTCTTCCTTACTGCCCGCACAGTTCCACTGATTTTAGAATATTAAATTGACTTTCCCCTTCAAATGCTGGTGCCTAAAGGAAGATCTATTATCCTGAAGTCTTTGTAGCTGAGACTCTAATGGGATGCTGATATTGCAAACCAATAACTAAAATGAGGAAATACTAAAATGAAGCATAAGGCTTCTTTTATTACTGCCATAGTTCTTTACTGTATTAATTTTGAAACATATTTCTATTTTCTGTTTAATCGCAGTCCTAGAGTTTTGATAATTGACAAGTTTCTTTCTCATGTGATGTATTCCTGGACACAAGGTGTAAAAGGGTAACGAAGAGGAAGGATTTCTACCACTGACTGTGCAGGACACTGTGAAATTTTCAGTTTACTTCAGCAGATAAACCAGACTTGTTGTACAGATGTCTAGTTTTAAAATTTCAGTGAATTGCTTATTCCTTATTATGAATGGTTTGAATTCAAGTGAACAAATATCTTATGAAAATCAGGTAAGAGATCCTGTGGTTAAATAAATACCTGTGGTCCCTCTGGCTTTGTCTTTTGTTTTGTTTTGGTTTGGTTTTTTTGGTTTGTTTTTTTGTTTGGATTTTTATGTTTTATTTTTTTTTAATTTTTTGTTATCTCACTCAATATTCTCTTATCTGTACAGTGGGGATACAATATGTGCCTATTTAGCAAAGACTACTTGGGTAAATTAGGTAATGAAGAGTTGCTTGTGTTTCCCAGCCTGCCTAAGAGGACAACTAATGTTGCTCATTTATATTATTAGTAAGACAAATGCACAGTAGAAAAGTATCTCTATTTATCCATTCTCTGTTAACTGGCAGGAATTTACACGACAGTAAAACTTCCCGTGGATGTAATATGAAGTGGTTTCTTATTTAGTATTAGTCTAATTCAATTATTTGAATCAGTGGGTGATGAAAGGAAATAATGATATGAAAAAATGAGACAAACACTGTTTGCACCAGCCCCAGGTAGGATGTGTTCCTCTCCTAGCTCTTTAAAAAAGTACAAGCTACTTCATGCTAACCTTGAAGATTTCATGTAACAAGAGTGGCCAGGTCAGGGGATGCAGAGATGTGGACGTGCAGCTGGAACTGGAGCTTCTCTCCAGGTGGACTTTGGGCTGCATGGACCTGGGAGGACTGGATACCACCAATTAAACACAGTTTGTGGAGAGGTAGTGCCTCCTACATATCCTTTGTCACACAAAGCAGCTACTTATTCCAGTGCCAGGGATAGTTGGTACTTTTACAGAGAGGCTGATATACTATAAGAACTAATAAACTATAGATAGTTAATTTTAATTTCTTTTCTACTATCCTATTTTTTTCCATTCATTTGATCAAAATAAATCTTGTAACACATACAAACAAGCATGAGGAAAAATAAAATGTCAGATACATTTTGGGAATAAAACATTTTGACATTGTGTATCTTCTTTTAAAATCAGAGAGTACACTAATTGGATTTTTCTTGGTATTTCCTACAAGGAGGTAATTTACTTTCACAACTGCCTTATAAAACAAGATCATGTTAAAGGAATAACTAACAATTTGTGAGGTTTTTTTGTGCTTGAAATTTTTGTTTCCATTTTAATTCCATTTCTAGGATTCTCCTTTCTGTTCCATGTGTATTTCAATAATCACTCAGTGCTAAAATTTTCAGGTAGAACTTCAAATAGTTTGGAGTTACATTTTGTATGCTGAACAGTGATGAACAAAACCCACAATTCTCTTCCTTTCCTAATTTTCTAAGATAATAAAGGAGAGCATATACTGTTACAAAACCAACAGAAATTATGAATGTGATCCTAGTATTCTTTTGAACAATGCAATCATATGATTCCATGTATGTACAAACCTAAGTAGAAAAATAAGACTTTGACAATAGCACCAGAGATTGGCTTGACTCCTTATTTACCGACCTTTGAATCCAAGCAATTTTTGTGTGCTTAAGCAAGTGTTCATAACCACACTATATTTTAAAGATAATAGTATTCACATTATTATGTGGGTACTTGGCTGCAGGAAACAGAAATATATCTACATAGTGAGAAAACGGGCAAATAGAGGTTCAATAAAGCGTTAAGCAATATCCCTAATGACAACCACAAAATAAGGCAGTGGGAAAAGAAGGGAACTGACCACTGACATTGTTCAACAACCCATAGCATTATAATATTAATCTTGAAACACTGACTCGTGGACCAACTGGTAAATTGCATAAATTACTTAAGGGCCTTTAACATTAAAACACTGAATGATTATGTCATTTGCAATGTGCAGCATGTCACATCCTATTGCAATACTCAGTATGTTATGGGTAACCACCTAACAAGAATATTGTTGCTAAATTTGCCTGGCTCCTCCTCGGTATATGAGAGAATAAAATTTCATCTCATATAGTTTAAGGAAGCAAAATAAAAATATAAAGCTACATGGAGACCATTTGTTATTTTGACATTGAAATTTCTCCTCTATGTACCTATCTAGATCGACAAATTTCCATAATGTGACACTGGGGCTGTTGTTACAGCTGAATAGGCTGATTTACTAAAAAGTGGATAGCTTCTGATAGTTTATTCACTTAGCTTAATAGGTTTCCAGCTTTATTGAGCACTGCTAAACTTAGGAGAAAAGGCTTTTAGAAGAAATCCAGTCTTCTAAAAATGTCAGAAGTTTTGGAAATTTTAATTTAAAGTTCTTCACTAATTCTATTTTTTTTTTAATCAATCAGTAATACTATTATAACTGGACTTTTACCAGTGATCTCTAAATTTTTGTAAACAGCTCAAATAACATGTCCAGATTCTTTGATACTTTCCTCACAGTAAATGAAATCTAAACTGATAAAACTGGCTGTTGACTGAAGTATTATATGAAACTTCATGACCCGAAGGGTTTTCTTTAAATCTAGCTTTCACCTACAGCAATTAAAAAATGATGATAGATAGTAGAGCTCTGTCAGTTAAATCAGTGGTGACAGTAAGAGGAACAGTTTAAAAAATATATCTCCCCTTTTCAATTCAGTATGGGCATTTGTATGCTCCTGTATCAAACAGTCCCTCTTTGTAATTTATGGTGTAAATATTAGGAGCCTGACTGATGTTGCATGTATGTGTTAGAGCACGTGTGTGGATAAGTGTGTGTGTATACCCATTCACATTCAGACAGTTGTTTTGCACCTTCTGAGATGAGCACAATTTTTATTTTGTTTTGGGTTTCATTATTGTTGTTGTTTTCAACATGCTGAAAAAACTTTACTCTGGTGCATGAAACTGGCATTCTCCTTAGAGTTGTACATGTCTGGTACAAGTCTGCCAAGCTGGAAAACTCTATTTTGCAATTCCATTGAGATTTTGCCAACAAAGGTCTGACTCATACAAATTGATAATATACACTCTGAAATCTTTGTCAGTTGAACATTTTTACAGTAATAATCTTCTTGCAGCAGTAATCAACATAGTCATGTTGTTTCAGAAAACAGTAGAGAGAAGCCGCTGGAAAAAAGCAAAAGATATGGAAGTATTTGACTGAAGAGCTACTTTTCCTCACTTCAATAAATGGTCCCTATGCTAACCCAACTCTCTCACCAATCAGCTCAAACTTCTCCATCAACAAAACACAAAGTGGGAGGGAGAGTTGGTCTCCTAAGGATTTTAAGGATAAATGGTGGGGATTTTTTATTGTTTTGTCTTGGGGTTTTTTCCCCTGCCTTTGTCTCCTGTCACAAAGAAAGCCTTTGTCTTTTTCCTCCACTTGTGAATTTTTTGTTCATGAGCAGGAAAAAAACGTTGATCTAAGTGTTCTAAGAGACATGCTTTTATGCTTGTTTCAGGTTTAAGAAAAAACAATGCCTGATCAGGGCTTCCACTTCAGTGAAACTGATTTTTCACTGACTTTTAAAACTGTGGCATCAGTCAAAACAGCTCCATCATGAAAATATAAAGTACAGAAAGTGTATTTGTAAAAAGTAACTAGTAGTGCTAGAAAGAAAGCTAGTAACTTTTTTTTTTCTCTCCAGAAAGAGCTTAAAATCTATTCAATAAACTGTAAGGTCTTTAAAATCGTGTCCTAATAAATGTATTTAATCAAATTTTAGATTATTTAATATATGCAAATATATTTCTATTCAAATGTATCTTTAACATTTAAAAAAATCAAAGAATAATGACAGACAAAAACTGAGAAAGTTTAATTTGGCACTAAACAATAACTTCATATTGGATAGTGGCAGATTTTTTTGTCCCGCTGATTACCCTTGTCTTCTTCAGTGCAGCTTATGAATGAGAATAATTTGCTCAGTGGTTCACTTATTTATTAGGAAGCACTTAATATAATGAGAGCACAGTTCTTCTATGCTATATGTCTTATATACTTCCAGCAATCATCTTTGAGAAATATACACAATTTGCTTCTACTTTTCTTGGCTTCACCTTTATTTTGCTCAGGTCATGTTGGTATTATTTTATTTATTTTATTAATTATGAAAAATCAGTACTTGTAGTCCTTTTGAGTTAACTTAGTTTGCACTTGACCTGTTGGGAAAATGGTTTGAAATGGTTTAGAAAAGTATTTCACTAGCTCCTAATGACGTTTCTTCATCACTGAAAAAACTTTTTGTTTGTATTGCTCTTGTGTTTTATAATCTGCAGCATTTGAAATATTAGGCCCAAGTACTGGTAGGACCATGTGCAGATCTTTCCTTATGTAGAGAAACATGCTAGCCAAAAAAGGTTCTGTTAATGCTAAAATCATTTTGGTGCACATTAAGGTCAAGCTCTGTCTCTGCAAACTCTTGAGACCTGGCAGTGCCACATGCAGTTAGCGTTAGCCAGCTGATGTCCCTGTGGGTGCAGGACAGACACCTTTGGAGACCCACCCAGAGAAATCTCGGCCAGCTGTTCCTGTCTCCTTCCATTAGCTGGAAAGGGAATAGTGTAGTATCTTTGTTTCTAACCTTTAGAAAGCTGAGGTTAGGTGAGAGGAATTGCTGCCTCCGTGCAGACACTTGGCTGCACTCCGGGGTTTGGGTGCAGCCAGCAGCTGCCGCGGCGCTGGCCCGAGCACCGCACGGAACGGGCACAGGAGAGCTCGGGGGAGCACCAAGGTGGGTGAAGAGCTGCAGCAGAGTCAGTGAGGGATGCCAGGGACAAACCTGGGGACACAGACTGTGTATCAGCATGAGAGATCCACAACTGGTGGGTAAGGAATGAAAGGACAACAACGCATGTTTTCCTGCGCAGCCTGACAGAGAACCCAAAATTGCTGTTATTGGCACCCAAGATACTGCCAAGATACCTGAGCAAATAACATTTAAAATGCCTCACTGTAATATTTGCCATGTGTCTCTCACTCCCAGAGTACACATTAGGACCAAAGTTCATTTTCTCTCACTGAAAACTCCTGACACATATGGGATAAAGTCCTGCATACTAAGATTTCTTTAAATAACTAAGAATTAACTGCCAGAACGGAAGTAATTATTCAAGAGTTGTGCTCTCATAAAGGGCTTTTTTCTTACATTTAAATATTCTTTAATGATGTGCTTTTCATTTAGTTATAAGGAAATTACTTGAATTGTCTCAATAAAAGTTTAAGCAGTCTTTATTCTGTAACTAAAAACATGCACAAGAACAAATAATTTCAAAGATAGATATCAAGTATATGCAAACCCTACAGAATCATTTCTTTTGAAGCAATTTTGTGAAACCACTTAAAATCATACAGTGAGACATCAGTCTTATAAACTGAAGAGGAGAAATGAATTTCAAATATAGAGGACAAACTTAATTTGTGCTTGTTTGTGAACATTTATTACTAAAATATATTAAAACAGAATTTCTGATGTTCACAACTAACTCACTCTCACCCTACCACTTCCAACATTGCTGTAGTGAAGACAATTTTCTGAAAAAATATTAATTTTTTGTAAATACTTGTATGAATATAGAGGAAAAAGTGGTTTATTTATTCACTCAGTCATAGGGTGGAGAGCAGAGTAGTCATCTCTGTGTGGGCCCATGTACCTTACCAGGGCCTTATGGAGAAATCTTGGCCAACCATAGAATTGTAGCTCTGTTTGTAGTTCCCAAAATAATGGGAAGTATGCATACATGCCCTGCAATATAGCACTGAGATGGTCAGGGCTCCCTGCTGTGGAGGAAGATCTTCACACAAACTCAGAGAAAGCCAGCCAGAAAAAGCCTGAGTACCAAATATTTTAAATTATTTAGAGACTGAGGATTCACTGGTCATAGGCAAAGGAGGGATGTTTGAAGTTTTTTGTTGCTTTTTTTTTGGGCATAACTTTTTTAGTTTATCTCTACATAACAGTGCAAACCACAAACCCTGTTCACTGCATTAAAGCCTGAAGATTTTTGTTGTACTGAACTGTGAGAGTTCTCAGGAAATTTAATGGTACTCCAGACAGAAAAGAGAGGAAACGAGGAGTGTCAACAGTACACAGGCCAGTGTAACAGCAGTGGATGGGTACTTGTGCTGGGCAGCAGCCTTTGTCTGCTCCCATTCCTCAGGTAAGTAAGGTACAGTCCAATATCTTCCTGTGCTAAAAGTGCTTTTGAATTCTGGAGCAAGTTGCACTTGAAGGTAGATGGGCATGAGTGGCACCTACAGAGACCATACCATGCAGACCCCTGCTGCAGCCCCTTTGCATCCCTTTGCAACCCCAAAGACCTTGAATGGGCCTTTGGCAGCCCCATGAAACCAGTTTTTGATCTACACATAGCTCATGAGCAATGGCTATGTCACTTCCAGACTGAATAAATCTCTCCAGCAGTGGCAAATGCCTAGCTTGCCCCAAGACCTTGCTTGATTTTTCCAAAGAGAGAGAGCACCCTCCACCCCTGTGCACCCAGGACCATCTGTCATGACTCTGCAGCCTCAGAAATGTCTGTGACGTTGGCAGTGCTGCACATGTGGCCAGCTGCCCTGTGTGCTGCCCTGTGCTGCCCTGTGCTCCTGTCCCCAAACCAGCTCTGTGTCTTTGTGAGCACGGCCAGCTTGATTCTCAGGTATGACTATCTCCCTCACAAGGAAGGATACAGAAGGAGGAATTTAATCTCTTTATACTGGACAGGCATTAGACAGGTGATCTGTTAGGTGCTACCAGGAGGTGAACAAATTAAAACATAGGAATAATGACCATGTCAGACTTTTGAATCTAATTCTTGCCTTGAGCCATCATGTGAGCAATAATTATACTCTCTGGTGAGCTGCTCTATGGACACGAGTAATTATAGTCCTCGATACACAAAAACGTGTATCTCATTATAATGAAGCACAGAAGTAAACAAAAATAAATGGACTAGAACTAAATGTTCAGAATGCCATTTATATGCTTGGCTTTAGACAGTCACTCCAAGTTTTACATTCAAAGGAAATCTGCATGTGGAATTCTGGCCTTATAAGTGGAGCTTGTGGGAAGAGTAGTTGTGAGAGATATCTGTCCAATACCTGAAAATAAAATGGTTACTCAATTGAAATATTTCATTTTCAATCAAAGTGAAAGTTTTGCAGAGATACACTGCTTCTAAAGTCAAAATACAATTCTCTGCTCATGTTTCTGTGGTAACTAGCTCAGTAACACTAAATAATTTAGTATTCCAGCTCCATTTCATTAAAACCCCAGAGTACTTACAGAGAATAAGTATAAGGTATTAAATGCATGTGACTAATTGTAGTCAGTTATTCTTAAGAGTCAGTGCAGATCTAGGGAGTAAATAAATTAATCCTAGAATAGATGTTTTAAATATTCTGTAGATATGTGTATTTAATCAAAAGAATCTAGCCTAGAAATACACAAAGTTTAGTCTAAAAATCTGACCTCCTTGTGTTCAGATTCCATTGAAGTAAACCAGCTACCAAACTTTCTAGGTATCCACAAGATATATAAAGCTTCCCATGCAAAAAGCTGCAGTGGAAACCCATGCTGGCCGTTCAAGATTCAAGACAGATTTGGCGATCAGTCAGTTACATTCAGTCTGATACTTCTGCTTTTGTAGGGAAATTGACTACACGGCTACATAAATTCATGTCATTTCCAGCACTTCTGTGTTTCCTTTCCTGAAAGAACATGGCACAGAAACATATGTGCAGTGGAAGTCCTGGTTCCACTGAAAAACTAAAGGGAAGATTTATTTGATTTCTTTGACTTCAGAAATGCCAGGATTTCACCCAAGGATAAGGATGGTTGTGCCATATCACCCCAGGTGTTCACAGGAAATGAAGATATTTCCTCAAACTTCAGAAAAAAAGTCAAGCAGCCCCCCCTTGTCAGGCAGGCTCCCCATTGCATGTTCCATCAAGGCATCTGCAGGCAATTCTACAGTAGGGAACAGGTTGTCTTGTGCTTGAAAGGTGAACAAAGAAATGAGTGCTGGAGTTCAGCAATGACTCACATTTAGCGGTGCATTTTCCTGGCACTTCTGAGTGGCACTGCCCTGCTCTGCTCCACA
>VWZN01019123.1:133357-143481 GCA_013396955.1 Regulus satrapa | reverse complement strand
AAAAAAAAAAAATTTTAAAGGATGTGGAAGATATTTTATGTGGAAAACCAAAACATGCTGTATGGGTCTCAAAAGGAGCTTGTTATTGTTTCACCCCTTATTCAAATTACTCTTTACTCTTTACTCTTTAGATCAAGATTGTATTAATGCTCATAATTAATTTGCCCTTACATAATGCATTTAATCCAAGTATCTCACAAGACTACTTGAGCATTCACTAATTAAGCATGTCACAGTCTCTTAGTGAAGTACTCAAGGAATCTGTGTGACTTGTTTCATCCAGCATCAAGAAGCAGTCACCTCTGGGGTCAAGTAAGGCACGGCAGCATGTTCAATAATGCATAGCAGCATTGTGCCACACTTTGTGAGGGAAGTGAAAAGTAGAATCCCTAATTGGAACTACAGGGTATTTAAGGAAGGAAAATTTATTTATCTGTAATTTCAGATTTAAAGGTGTGAACTTGTTCTTTCCTCTGAAGATTGTCAAAGGCCCTTTCATATGTAGTTGGCTTTTTTAGTTCACAGGTCTGAGAGGAACGCCTTACCATATCATGATTTCATGACCTATTATACTTTGAAATTCTCTATCTACACATAGCATTTACTTGCCAAAAGTAAATAGCCAGTGTGATTCTTTGATCAAAGCTGTAAGCAATTGCGAATATTTAACATTTCTCTCTAAAATGTTTATTTCAAGCAGTTTTATTCTCCCCACCATACAGAAAAAACTGAAGCATTGGGAAAATAAACTATCTTCCTCTACATACTGAGAAAGGCAGTAATTAAAAGGTCATCAAATCTTGTTTTCCAAGCCTATATTAGTTTGCTAAGCTCTCACTCGTCTTTCTCTCTGCCTGTTAAATCATCCCTCACATTCAGTCTGTATGGCACTCTATTTTTTATACCCTTAATTAAAATACAGCTTGAACACAGAGTCTATAATATTCTGCCTAACAGGAGAGCTTTCATATATCCATTCTCATTTGTACCTCTACAAAAACCAAGCTTTAAACCCCCCAAAAGCTCCCCAAGTATCTTTTGGACAACTGCTCCTCAAAGCAGGAGCACTCTTTTGTGCTGCTGGGGCTTCATCCTCGTGGAGAAATGGACCAGGCACAAGTCACCCAGGCTCTTTGGGGCTCCAAAGGCTGAGGCAGACAGGATAAAAGCTTCAAGGGTCACTGGGGGACAAATGACTCTACCTGCAATTCCCCCATGAACAGGATTGTCACTGATAACAGCTTTGAACTTTTCACAGGTTCTTGCAGACAGATCAGACAGGCTGTAGGAATCTCCTGCAACCTCTTCTCTAGCATGCAAAGCAACATATTACCACAAAGGAATTTTTACATAGGATAAAAAAGCCTGTAATTAATTTAGATCCTGAGAGAAAAAGGATAGGCTGTGTCTTTAGGTGAAGTATTGTAATGGAAAGTGACACTCACCATTGAATGGCAGACTTTACTGTCTCTGTTATAAGAAAACATGTCCCATGTTTCTAAACAAGTTTGCTGAGACAGGGGAGGAGCCCAAAAAACCTAGATACTTTTACCAGGGCCCAAAAATGCCAAGAGGGCCAGAAAACTCACTTTCCTCCATCCTGCTCATAGGGTAAGAGGAAAATTGCATATACATATACATATGCTTTTCAAACCTTGACTTTCATGAGCATTTTTTTTAAGGTCTCTGTAACACAATGTGCATTCTTATGAAGAAAATGGAGAAAAATTATAAGGAATGTATTAAGGATTTCTGATTATTATTAAATTTTGAGAAAGCAAGGCCACTACTGTAGCACATGAGCAATACACATATTAAAATACATAGAAAATGATGTAAAAAAATCTGTAAACACAGGGTTTTTTTTTTTCTATGATGTAATTATATAATCTGCAGTGATTTACACTATCCTCCATTTTATGAAAACTGTGGGAACAGATGTACATTATTATTGTCAAGGGATCAGACAGCCAACATGACTGTTCCCAAGATGAAAACACATTTGTAAAATGACACTTTAAGTAGAGCTCCTATAAGGATTAAAATTTCACTTTCTGAATGATTTAAATTCTTGCCAAATCCTGATGCTTCCAGACCTCTTGTGCAGTTCTCTTATAAGAGAAACATTCTACGAAAAAAAAAAAAATCCATCAAAGTTATTTTTTCTAGTTTTCTGAACAGAGAATTATCATGATTATGAAATAATGTTATTCCTGAAGGTAAAAAAAAAAAAAAAAAAAGTCTCACATTTCACCAGAACATCTGTCAAAGTTTTAATTGCTTTTGTGGTATTCTTTAAACAACTTTATTCACTTTGAATAATAATAAGAAGAAAAATTAGGCTTTTCATTTCATGAAAAATTCTTTTAAAAGGAGTTAATATTCTCTTTTTGATTACACAAAAAAGTCTTCATCTCCTTCACAGTAGATAATAAATTCCAGATGACTGTATGAATCACATTCACTATGGTGTTCATCATTATACAGCTGTAGCTGCATGGTCATGGTAGCTGCACTTATATTATTTTTGTAGAAAGATCCATGCACTTTCTCCTCAAGAGAGAAAAAGAAGTAGTGTCTAGAGTCAGGTACTAATTGCTGAAAAATACTGAGTGCATCACATTGCAGGCCAAGGGAACATATGGGAGCAGTGAAGTTAACTGCAAAGAATTAAAAGAGAAGCTAAGTTTGAGCTCTTCACAGTGATGAGAATGTGGGCTTGTAGGTGATACACCTCACACCAAGTCAGGTACCTAATTACATACCTTCTGTAAGTCAAGAAAAATTACTTCAAGCTGGAAATTCTTTGGTATTATTTGCTGACATTAAAGGAAATGAAAGGTAAATAACTCACTCCTTGATATCTAAGTGTATCTAAATTTTGCAACATGTTTGTATTCTAAGTGCCTACAATATTGTCAAATACTAGTTTTAAACTGTTTATGATAACCATTCCTAAAATTAGCCAGAAGCCTGGAAAATTGCCAAGGTTTACATGGCTAAGGATGATGCTAGGGCACTGACTAGCAGTACTAAGTGTGCAACAGGGTATCATAAACTCTTATTTCTTGTTTAATTTTTCAAACAATATTGCATTTGAGTAAGTGAACGTGTTGTTTGAATATTGATATAACTGTCCTTGCTTCTGTACATAAAGTGGGTAAAATATCAAAAAAGCACAATAGATATAAAACCCCCCATTGCTCTAACCAAAACACAATGACCAGATGTCTTGGCTTGGCACAGATTTGTAAATACTTTGCTAAATGCAGATCATAAGAGACCTTTGATCTTATTTGCCAAAATTTATGAAATAAAGTGGAAGTATTATTTAGAGCCAGATTTAAGTTTTAAATATGTGTGTGTGCTAATGCAAAACTCTAGCTAAGGCCATCAGTTGTTGTTAGAAATGTTAAACAAAAGTATTGCTGCGTGTCACTGCTCTGATAGGATTTAGAGGCACTTAGAGGGAAAAGTGTAGGGAGCCAGCTGCACTGATAAAAAGCTACTGAAGTCTGCTCTTGAGGGTATTGGAACATCACAGCTGGCAGAACAGCAGAAATACCTAAATTAAAAGTTAATTTGGGTGTCTCCACGTTTTGCAGCAGTCTGGCACGTTCTATGTTACCTTTGGTGAGCAGCACAGATGTTACCATGGGGAAAGTGAGCCAGTTCTCATAAGTTTACAGCATATGTTTTGCTGCACTGCTCAGATGTGCTTGGCTTTACAAGCCAAATTCAAAATGCATTAAATGGCAGTGATTTTCTCTAGTTGTAGCTATTTATTCTATGGTAAAATTGGATCACTGATAACAAAGGAAAAAAACAGGAAGTGGGGAAACGTAAACAACAGAAAAGCAGTGGAGATTCTCCTAGAAAAACGTTCAAGAGAGTTATTTGCACTGAAACAATAAAGGGTATCTCAAATGCTAAATAATTCAACATCCTACCCTAATCATATTTAACCTGATTTAATATTAGGACCATTATAAACAAATTCAGTCCCCACCCCCATACAGAGTTAATCAAATATAGAAACAAGACAGACGGAATCTCAAGTACAGAAGGAAACATCTAATTTTTCAGTCATACTCAAGCATCCAGGAGAACAGATGGCTCTTAATAGCATGCCCTGAAACGTCTAATTACATGAGAAACTTTGTATAGTTTTTCTGGACTTTTAATTGGTCCCCCAACTGTGTGTGGAGACAGCCAAATGTTTTAATAGATTAAATAATAAATACCAAGATAGACTGTGTTACAGCATGTACAAGACCTGGCTGATTTACTCTTAAGGTGGATGCAAAATATGGCAATGCATGGATTTAGTCCTGTGAATCCAGACTGTCTTGCAGACAAGCTTTACTAATTTCTTTGGAAGTCTTCCTCATAATATGTTGGGTGCCTTGACATCTCACAAGATAGAAACAACAAGGCATGTATAATAACAGATTTAGGGTCACTAAGAATTTAGCCTACATTAATGACATGAATGGAGCAATGGTAGCTATAGCAACCAATAAAACCCTAACAGGAGAGGGGAATGGACATTACATATCAGCACGCCAAGCTGAAATGTAATACTCTAATAATAAGACTCACAATATATTGGAAATATATAATCTACTGAAAAAAATAGATAATTTAAAATTTATATTAGAAGAATTGGTGCATATTTAATAATGGAAATTTAATTAAGTGCCTAAACAGTAGTAAAACCAACATATAATCAAGTTCACAAGTGTGGTTAATGAACAACAGAGAGAAACTTAGCATTAAGTGAAGCATGAAAAATCAGCAGCAGCAAATGTGTTTTTCAGTGTGTATTGAACTCAGAGTCTTATCTAGAGATATCGGAACTATACCTCTATTGCCTTGTGTAATGTTTCCCTATAGTAATAGAGGCCATAGGAAAGCATAGAGTTCTGCTTAGTTGGTCAATAATTTAATTTAATCCAGGTTGGGATGGTGCTGCTTAACCATATTAAATTTTGTGCTGCAACTAGAAAAGCTGTTCCAAAATGTTGTTGCTCTAATGCTTGGAAACCTACTTTTCAGGAAAAAAATATAAATAGCCAATTTATACCCATTTGTTCCTGTGCCAGCAGTGGCTATTAACTCAAATGGTTTTTCTCTGGTGTATTGACATGCAATATTACGGTCATGTAGCATTTTGTTAGGCTGTGAAAGCCAAGTTCCTCTTGGAACCACAGAATGGTTTGGGGTGGAAAGGAGCTTTAAAGGCCATCCAGTCCAACCCCCCTAAAATTGGCAGGAACATCTTTCACAGCACCAGGTTGTTTTAAACCCCATACAACTTGGCCATGAACACCTCCATGGATGGGGCATCCGCAACTTCTCTGAGTAACCTGTGCCAGTGCCTCACCATCCTCACAGTAAAGAACATCTTCTCTAACATCTCTCCTCTAACTTAAATCTCTCCTCTTCTAGTTTAAACCCATTCCTCCTTGTCCTATTGCTACTGATTCTGGTAAAAGTCTCTTCTTTATTATAACCCACTCCTCTATGTCTTGAAATGCTGGAATAAGGTTTTCTTAGGGCTTCCTTTTTGTCCAGGCTGGACAACCTCTCTCAGCCTGTCTTTATAGAAGGGTACTCTAAGCCTCTGATTATGTGAAAACTTTCTTCCCTCTAAGCATCTTAGATGTCTTTCTCTGCTTTTCAGCATACTTAATTCTCTTGTGTGAGCAGCTGTAATTGTACACTATACTCCTGGTAAACTCTTGCTAGAGTACTGTTTAGTACATTTCTATTCATAAGATGTTTTCATATGGCTGCATCACATCAGGCTATCACAGGATCTCTGCTAGATATCTTCCCTTTTTTTGTATTGTTCCAACAGGGGACTTGATTTGATGCAGAAACTCTAGATACTACTCCTTTCTTGGTCTTGTGCCACTGGATGTTTTCCCATTTCTATTAACTCAGTCATCAGCTCAACTCATCAGGGTGCAAAAATCTTTATCCCATCTATGGTTTGCATTTCATTGTTTTATATTCCTCTACATGTGGCTATATTGTAATAACTGAGCTTTATCATTATTATTTATACATGTCCTCCAGCATATACCTGTAAAACTGTACTCACAGTGATAAGAATTTACTGGAAGTATAGAGATATCTATTCACCTGCCAGTGAAGTATTTCAGAGATTGCCTCAGTGAAATCTCTTTTGCAATCCTTCCACAATACAACTGACCAAAATCCTTTCTGTTTTCATCCATATAATCTTTATTTCACTGTTGGTTATTACCACAATGCTTCTCAGTCCCACAGTTTAATCTTGTCTTTCCTGGACAGTACAAACCTATTATACAGTAAGGACTGTATTTTCATTATGTTTCTGGTTTTTGTGCAGGAAAGAATTAGTTGATAAAAAAAAATCCAGACTGATCAGCAGTATTTTACACGTATTTCCAGGAATGCAGGATGATGCAAGAAATGAAAGACAATGGGTGATCATGGCCATGAGGTCTGAAAGCAAATCCTGTTCTGCATAGGTCCCAAGTGTTGCAGATGTGAAATGACTATGTAGAAGGTCTGATATCTGAAAGATAGTGCTTCCTCTTTTGGTTTGTATAGTTAGTCAGTATGGTATACCTTATTAGCTGTCTTTGCTGTCTCCTTTTCTCTGTTCACAGGTAAATCTGGTTGAATCAGATGTATGTTTACGGTGGTCCATAAAGATGCTTTTTTCCTCTGAAAGAAGGCAAAAATGTTAAGGAACAAGAAAATGTACAGTGCTAGGCATATTACCAGCCAGGAGTTCTCCCAAGAGCTCCCTCTCTGGGTAGAGCAGCAGATGTTCTCTGGACCATCTGTGGTGGTTTGTGCTGGAGATTCCCGGTGCTCACTTCCCAAATGCAAGTGGGAATCCACTTGTCCCTTCCAATACACGAAGTCCCCTCCTTGCCCTTTCATGCAAATCCTGGTTGCTACCTGCATATTGCAAAAAGCCTGGATTTCAGGCCCCTCTCTCGCCCATTTCAAGGTGACTTCTACCATGGAAGGGTTAAGTTTCAGTTGCTGAGGTTGGCAGATGAGATGGTCAGACCCCACTGCCCTGCCCCTCCCTCCCTGGGGATTTTGTCCAGCTGTAATTCTGTCAGTCATATCCAGGTGCTTAGTAGACAAGACTGAACATACTGGTCCCACCCATATGCATGTATTTTTCTTTGTGCTCCTAAAAATTACCCCTTCTCATGGTTGGATATTAGAAGTAGTGCCAAAATCTTTCTTTGCTGCTATCAGAAGGTCTGGGAGTTCAAGAACTAATATTATAGCTTCTAAGCACAGAGATTTATGTCTAGCAGTTAGCATTTTTGTGTTCCCAGATCTTTCACTGGCATACAGACAACCTACTCATGGTGCAGAGGCTGTAGCATTTACCCCTTTGTGTAATGATTTCCAGATGCTGGAAAAGTTTCATCGTATTTCAAAAATTCTACAAAAGAGTACAAGAAAGATAGCCTCATTTAAAAGTGTAAAGAACTAAAAAGTAACTTCTCTACTCTTTAAACATCTTGACAACTGCATTGCTAGAGGCAGAGCTGTACTGGAAGTCTTCCAGTGTGGAGAAATAGGATAAGAAACAGGATAAGAAAAATAGCATTAAAGAACCACAAAACCCCATATTACTCACAGGGTGCTGGCTCTGAAAAATGTCCAAAGAAAAGTTTGCTGAAGTAATGACACATAGGGAGGTATAGGAGAGTCAAGCCTCCTTGAAAGGAAAGAAAACCAAGATCTGCAATTCCAGGAACTTCAAAATACTTAATATTGTCCAGGTTGTCCTGTTCCTATGCTGAAGGAAGAGTCAGACCATGGGAATCCAAATAAGGAAATTTTGAAGCAGTCAGAAAGGGCCATGAGAAAGCAAATTATAGATAAGAAATGAAGGCAGGTATTTGGAAATACTGTTTTGCATGATAATGGACAAGTCAAATAACCTTCTGGATGGAATCACCTAACTCAAAGCGGGAGGTGAAACACCAAGTCTTGTAACTGAATGCAGACCTAACCAAGATGACTACTGATAAGTATTCAGCACACAGGACTTCATTAAATAAAAAGAAGAGAAAGCACATCCTAGGAAGATCTGCATGTGTGATCACTGTTTAACCAATCAAGCAGATGAGTAAATCAAGTGAAGATAAGTACATTAAAATTCTTAGCAGTAGATCAGGAAAAAAAAAAACCCCATAAAAAACAACCAAACTTGTTTGCAAGAGAAAAGATCTATTTATTTGGAATAAGAAATATGAAGAAATCTTCAGTAAAACTGTGAAAACAGTTCTAAACTCACAATACATAGTATAGTTCTGCAGTGTTATTTTGCATTTAAATTAGATGTATGCAACAGTTAGGGGTTGCAATCAAAACAGAATAAGGCGTCTGGGTAGTGTGATAGTTTGCTATTTCTTATCTAGTTGAATATTTGCTTCACTTTTTTTTTTTATTTTTCATTCTGTGTTCCCCAATTTTCCCCTTCAAAGTAAAAATAGGTAGATGGGGGAAGAAGGATTGTTTACAGGGAGCTTATTACAAGGTGTTAAACTGATTAGGGTTTTGGAAACCTTCAAACAACTAATCTGGATCAACATAGAAGGTCACTGTTTCCCGTGGATTTCTGTGGTTACCTCTGGGGTTTCTAATTAGACTACTAGACAAGTAATCCAGTTGTTTCAAGCCTGTAACATTGCAAATAGGTATTATTTTAATTGAAGCACCTGTCCACTTAAAGGCACTTTATGCATTAAAATAGTTTCCAGACCAGCACATTCTGGAAAATACAATTTCTTCTCCATAGAAATATTGAATTTTTTTCAGTCTGAGACCTTGGTAAGAGAGGTTTCAAGAAAATATTTTTATCATCAAAAAAACTGAGTCTTTAATGACTTGGTATGGTGAAAGCAAAAGGTAGCATCAAAAATCTAAAGTCAAATTGTCAATGCATTGACACAAAGGGTTATAGATAAATATTCTAAAATTATTTGCCTTTCCTCAGATTAAAGCAGAGTTATTGCGAACAACATAGTATGCACAAACTTTTATACACAAATAATAATTTCATTATATAGTGATTATAGGTTATAGACAGAACAGAAAATGCTACAAATACTATCATTACTTGACATAATATCAAAAAATGTGAAGTGTAAAAATGCATTATTTAATAGCTTCAGAATATTCAGAATCATGCCGATGGAGCAGTTATTAAATCCTCTGCTAATAATTCATAATAAGTTTAGAATGGATATATGTACATATGTTTGTGTGAGTGCACAGACACACACAGTCATAACACAGTAATGATTCTCTGTGTGTGCATGAGGAAACAGGGTGTTCTCATTAACATTTCCTGTATGTTCTTCATCTAAAAAAATAAAATTTTCAGAAGGGAAAAGGAAAAGGAAAAGGAAAAGGAAAAAAGGAAAAGGAATAGGAAAAGGAAAAGGAAAAGGAAAAGGAAAAGGAAAAGGAAAAGGAAAAGGAAAAGGAAAAGATGGATAGTAAAATACTATCATGTACTTTAGATTAAGAACCTGTTAACATCCCAGCCATAACTCTCTTGTCTTTGACCCTGGCTAAAACTTGAGAAACGTGAACTACAAATCATCTTAACTGCCTGGCCAAAATGAATTTGACCATTAGCTCACATTGAATCAATTCAGACTACATAATCAACATCTCATGCTAGAAATAAATAAACAAGTAACAAAATGTGATGACCCACGATTATCTGTGCCTTTCTCACAGTACCAAAGAGCCTTTCTGGATGACCCTGTCCAGTTCTCAAGAGCTCATATTCGTGGTATTTGTGGGCCACACAAACATAGTGGGGAAGAAAGGAAATGCTGTGAAGGAGGAGATAAGGTGGGAGAACTGCAACTGAGAAGCAGGGCATCAGAGTCCAAAATCAGCAGAGTTTTTCCAGAAATTGAAGTAGATCTCTGGTTTGAGAAGGCTACTGAAAATAATAGTGTAGATTTTGAAATGCATGGACTTTAAAAGTTGCCTAATAACATTCCCACATTCCCATGTTTGTAACTTAGTACTTTACAAAGTCAATAATATTATAATTATGTGTTGTTGGGGGGGGG
>VWZN01019123.1:89621-132980 GCA_013396955.1 Regulus satrapa | reverse complement strand
TTTGTTAATAATAATAATAATAATAATAATGATAATTATAAATTACGTATCGACATTATTGGGAGTTTTTCAAAACTAAAACCCAACGAAATTACAAACTCAGACCCAAAGCAGATGTTGAAATATTTCAGATTGTCACTGAGTGATTAAATAATTACTATGGGGCTGCATTATATAACACCAAGATGGTTAAGTTTCACTTAAAAAACTTACTATTACAGTTGAGTTAAAGCAGAGTGGGAGGCACAAAGACCAGTTCTTCAGGAATCAGTGCAGCAGCTCAAAATCCAGAGTAAATTAGAGGAAGGTGAAACTAAAGGCTTCACTTAAACTCACAGTGAACCCAGTAAGTGAAAATGTCAAGAAGTGTTGTTTAGGTTAGAATGACAAAACAAAAGAATGAGAAGCTGTGTAAAAAAACCTGTCAATGCTTCTTCTGCCTAACACAGCACAAATTTTGAAACCCTGTCATTTTCACAGGATGTAAGTATTAATTTGCAGTCAATTACGATAAATTCAAATGCTGCACACTGCTAAGCAAAGAATTTGTGTGCAGTGGAGTGAGAGGAGAGCAGGTGAATCTCTGAAATGGATGTCTCTGAAACCCTTGCTTTGTGGTGGAGACGGGAAGACCAAAAAGCTCTTTTAACTCAAAGCCAGATTTTATTAAAATATAAACTAAAATAAGAATGCTTTTAAAGAGGGAATACTTAAAATTACTAAATAAGACAGAACAGAAATAAAAATCTGTATAAGCAAATCTGTTATATACTCACAGGAGAATTCTTGCTTCTCTGCTTGGCTTCTGTGATCCCAGTAGGGTTTGATTTACAGCCAAACTCATCCTCATCCCTGAAGAGTTTCTCTCTGCCACAGCAAGGGTTGGGCTGTGGGTGATCCATGTCTTTCTACTTATTCCAGTACTATTTCTGTGGGTTACAGTTCCTCCCTTTTTGCCATGTCTCTGTCTCCCAGAGACACTTTTTCTTGACATGGGGCCAGTGACCATCTCCCAAGCGTCTGGAGGCACAACCTGAGTCCACGACGTAGTTGAAAGGCACATCACATTACAGGCTTTCTGAGAACAAGCTGTCCAGAACGTGTCCCACATTCTGTTTGTACTTAGTTTTAGAATCTGGTATTTGGACCACAGAACTATACTGCTTGGCAAGTTGACATCTTCTGATTTAATGAGTAGAAAAGTATCATTTTTTTGACTATAAGAAATTTTGTTTCCTCTTTGTGACTCCATTGCCAATATTAATTAGTTTTTAATGCATACAAGTGTTTTTTCCTCTTAGAAACTCTTCAGATAAAATCTTTTTGAAATCTGAAGACTTTATTTTAGCTATTTTTAATATTCAACAGCTCTTACAAGAGCACTATCACCATTTTTGGTGGGTACTACTTTTATAGCAGCAAATTAAGGGAAAGGTTTAGGAGCTTTCCACTCCAAAGAGGAAGCTGTTTTGGTTTTATTCAAAACAGCACAAATAAAATTGCCTGAACCAAGAAAAACAATGTAGATGTATCTGATGTTCATACTGGCACCTTGGAGGTGACGAGCACATTAATCAGCACCGATATTCTGTTTCTGGAAGAAAACACTGAACAAAGACTCAGGGACAGAGAGGTCTCCCTGCAGTAAAGTCTTGCCACATGCAGCATTCAGGAAGGTATCTTGGCTCAGTAACACCTAGGTTCAGTTCAGGCCACTTAACTACAAATACTCAATTACAATAAAACCTGCATATTTTCCTGAAGAAATTGGTTACATGTATTAAAACTTTTTTCTTTCGGAAAAGGATTACCTCAGCAATTATCTGCAATTCTTGTTCAGAGCACAGACTAGAGCCAATACTATTGTGTATAGACATCCTTTGTGAGACATTCTGCATGCAGTATGTTTAAATTTAAAAAAAAAAAAAAGTTTCTATGACATTATTCACATAAGAACATTTAAATATCTGAGTTAAAAATAGTCCCATACTGGGAACGTATTTGTGCAGTCAACAAAATTCTTTGCAAAATCTAGTGTTCATGCACACAGATCTCAATTATAAAGGAATATGATGGTATTTCTATATAGGAATAAGATCACTTACTTTTGCCATCCAATGATGAGATTTGTATATCTAAAATCAGGAATGATAGATAGAGAACTCAATCTCATTCACATTTTGCTCAATGAATGGACAAACCTTTTGTGTTTCCTGAGAATGTCTCTGGAACTTCTCAGAGGATGCCGCATTAGTTGCATAGGGTACCACAATTACTTTTAAATAGATTATGAATAAAGACATTAGAGTATGAAAATGAATTGTAACAATTTGGTTATTTCAGTGTTTTGTGGAGTCATTCAAAAAGAAAATGCTGTGTACTGAGTCCAAGTCATTAAAAGGTATAAAAAATGGACATATGGTGATAAAATCTCATGGTAAATATAAACAAGAGACCCAGGAAACAAATACTGGAAAAAAAATTGAAAAAGAGCTATCTGTACAACCATCTGGTTAAAAGCATTAGTCATGTTTAGAATAAATCCAGTATCTATGATCAGTTTGAGCAAACAGCTAATCTGTGCTCCAGGCAAGCATGTTGTAATTGACTAAAATGGCACATGGGTATAGATTAGAGGAGCTTCCACTTTTGTGGAACCTAATTCTGTCAAGAAATCCATTATGACAATAGAATTAATAAATAAGTGGCAGTCTTAGCTTAGTAAAAGTCATATTCTTTACTAGATTTTTCTTCCAGTGTCGTTCTACCGTGTAAATCTGGTTTTCTCTGTGAGAATGAAAAATGAAAGTTGATTTAAATTGTCTTTCTATATACACAGAGAAAATCTACACTATTGAAATGAAAGTATTTCAATAATAAAAGAAGGAGATGAAAGCATTTAAAAGATGTCTTTATATATAGAAAAACCTCAAAATCCTTAAATTGCTAGAGAAATTTTATTCTCTCTTTAATTCCATTTTAATAATTTTAAAGTCAGAAGATCCTCTTTAGGCTTTCTAGCATTACCTTATCATCTCAGCATCTTTGTGACACTCTCATGCTTCTATGGAAAGTGCCACAGACAAAAAACAGTCACTGGCTGCTTCTGAGTCTGGGTTTGCCATCTGCATCTGACATCTGCCTGAGCCTTTGCAGTGTATTGCCACAGAAAAGTCTCTGTGCTGTTCTGAACAGCAGTGCCAAGCAGAGGGGCAAACTGAGATGCTGTGGTCAAACACGTTGGTGCTTTTTCAAAATGACTATCCCATGAGGGTGGAATGGCTCTTACACTTCTGGCTTTAAGACCAAGCTCAGGTCGTTGTGCAGCACTGCACAGTGTGGATTTTTTGTTTACTTTCCACAGTCAGAGAGGAGAGTGGTGCTTCCCAAAGGCAGTGGACATTATCCGTCTTCATGCTTTTCTCACCATGGGTTGAATCGCCCTCTCAAAGACTTCTTCACTCTGGGTCCTCCAGGACTTTTCCAAACCTTAGGAAAGCTTGTCCCATTTGAAAAACAAAACAATGTGCAGAATTTTTTTCATTGCTTAGAATGAGCTGGACTAGAGCTCTTTGTAATAAGATATTCTGGCAATTCAAAATGTGGAAAGCTTTTAACTGGACAAGAACACAGCAGGGACCTATAGAGATCAGCATACTGGGGTGACACATTTTCACCAGTTAAGCAAAGAATACACATTTGCTTCCCCTTATAAAAATGGCCTAGTAATAGAGGTAAACTGTAGGCAAAGTGTAATCAAATGTTTTAATTTCCTACTTAGCAATTTGATTTTTGTTTAGTTTGACAATCCATTCTGCTAGTCTTTAAGACTGTTCAAACTGATGGTTTATAGTCATTAATGAAACTTTTTCTAAATCAACACTAAAGCAGAGAGTCAAGCGTTTTATACAGGCCAGTGTGCTTTTAACATGTTCTTCAATAAATGAAGAAATGTAAGAGGCCCATGTAACAACTGAGGGGTCCCAAAGAAAATCTTTGCTAAATGTTAGAAGTATTTTTCTTACAACGTTGCTGTAACTGAAAGAATAAGTAGTACTGAGTTCTCCCTTATAGCTATCTTGTTCTAAAAGATCAGCACAACACCATGGGGCATCCTTTTTAATGACTGCACAAATGACTCGCAGAGGGAAAACTTATCCTCTCAATGCAGGAAGTTTTCATAATGTGCCTATATTTTATGCTGCTTTCTAATGAGAAATAAATCAAAAGCATTAAATTTTCAGATGCATTTATTCTTATTCAAACACAAGGTTAGTGTCTCATAAATACATATTTCTATTAGAATAATTCCCCCTGATCTAGTGGATGACATCTCTGCCCATGGTGCAGAGTTGGAACTATATGATTTTTAAGGTCCCTTCCAACTGAAGTCTATCTATGATTCTATGAATTTGTACTTTGTGAATTGGTTATGGAGGTAATAATATATGTCCTTTGAAGCTTCATGACTACATGGCTCAGTAAGAAAGATCATGTCCTCTTACCTATTTAACAGTCTTTCAAACAGCCAGGAAAATATTTATAAGAGAAGAAAAACTAATTTACATTATTTATTTAGATTTTGAAACTGCCTTTCATAATATTCCTTACATTGATAATGAAATACAGATGGATCAAGGTGAGAGGGAGGCAATTTGTTGATATGGACTGCAAACTGTCTAAAAAAGGTGTCTGCTGCAGTACAACGAATATATTCATAAGGTTTGTATGGTTGTCTATGTGTAGGAGTTCTGAGGAGAGTGATAAACAGCAAGATAGCAAAATTATATAGGTCAAGAAAACCCAGGCTAAACTAGGACCAATATGGGGAAATAGGCAGTGTAGTGAGGTGGCAATTTCAATGCAACAATAACTCTGGATGCAGTTGTAAATTAGTAATCACAGCTCTCTAAGGATCACTGCGTAACAGAGATGAGAATCAGAAAGTAAATATTAGGCTACAAATGGCTGGTATGAAGAAAAATAGACTGTAAGCCCATTGTAAATCGAGTTATGTGTGCTGTGCTAGGAATACTGTCCGCAGATTAGCCTGTCTCAAAATACAGTTATTCTAGGGGTACAGATGGGAGGAAAAAGAAATATTAGGAAGATATTTAGAATTCTGCACTAAGAAAGTGGAACTCTATGCTTTACAGAGACTTCCTAACCTACATTGTCTTATCCAAGTGAAGATCAGTGGCAAGGAAGACAAAATGAATTTAATCTTACAAATAAGTGTGCTTCTCCTTTTCATGTTTCTGACATAGATTGTGGAAGAGAAATACATTTTGTAAACAAACAAAACAGTGTGCCAATCTACAAATATTAAATACAGTCCCATAAGGAAACCAGAATTTTTTGGTAAAGAAGATGCATTTTGTCTTCTGATGAACACCTAATCATTGTTTCTAAAGTAGTAGGCATCATGCAGAGCAGCATGAAGTATGAAATACAACAAGTCCCAGTTAAGATTTCCTTATGAAATAGCTGCCTATTTGGGAGAGTCCATGAAGGTGAAGAGGGTGAAGAAACCAAACTTGAACCATGTAGACCAATGATGGCAGGGAACTGACAGATAATCACAAAAGGTTTCAGTCTGCCACTTTTTTACACAGAGCTGATCTTGTATATTTGAGCTAAATCTTGCATCCCCCATGAGCTTTCCAATACTGACACACTATTTCCTGCCCCTGGGTTGTGCCTCTGCCAGCATTCCATACAGAGCAACTAGCTGACAAACTCTCCAAGAAACTCAAAGTCCTGATGTTCTTTTTAATCTCTTTCCCTAAAACCTGCTTATGTCTTCCAAGCCACTTCAGTTTAGTTTACCCTCACACTTGCCCATTAAACAACAACAACAACAACAACAACAACAACCCTCAATGTTTATTTCCCTTGACTCATTCTTGTTTGTTCCCTCCCCAGTTAGCACAAAAGTCAGGATGAGGTGAGATCTGTTTGTACAGATGGTCATACTCCTCATATCAGGGGCAATAAATCCAATACAAGAGATCTTGGGAAAGTTATGGGGGATTAGGATCCCTACTCTGGATGCCATGAGCTGGAAAGGCACACCAGTGGCATAAAGTTGCTATACTTGCTCAAGTATGGTATCTTGACACTTGACTCTGTAATTTAGGAGGAGCAAATCCAGGCTTTAATTTGTATTTTCTGGCATCATATAATTCTTCAATGGAAAATTAAGCTTCTCCTGAAAACAAACCCAGCTGCATTTGGGTAGAACTTTGGGATAATTCTAAATGAATACTGCTTAATCTTGTTTATTTTACACTCATTTTATAGTGCAAGAAAAGTAAGATGAAGCACATTCCTTTCCCAGACCAAATTTTCAAGCCTTCCCTCTCTGCATGTTCCCTATTTCTGCTTCAATTCTCAAATATTTAAAATAGCCTCCCCTTTTCCAGAAGTGCAGTTTTCCTCCCCAGCCTGAATCCTCAGATTTAGATTACAACGTTAACTGGGAGGAAGATAGTATAAATGACATGGAAAATATAGTAAATACATTAATGCTAAGACTAGCTACAAAACATCTTTATGCTACATCCTTTGTGTGCTTCATTTTCCACTGCTCATTCTGTTGTTATCCTTTGTCACTATGCTGCTCAGAAAGTAAGTGCCCATATTATCTGAGTAGGGCTCCAATCTTTAATTATTTAGTTATTGGTCTGAGCTGGCACAAAATGTGGCAGAACTAATGGCAGAAATACCTAGACCAAAATAGATTTGGTGTATTTAATGGAGTGCTTTTGGACAAAAGTTGGCTTAACACATACAATATATTTCTTTTTACTGCTTGACAGCAAAATGAAAGACTGTATATACAGAAAATAGAGTTAACAGGGATTGATAATGTGAAGTGTAATGCAATAGAAAAAACCACATGGGGAAGAGCCTGAGGAGATCCAGGACTGTGTGAGACTTAGGGGAGTGCTGCTGGAGGTGCTCTGCTTAGCGATGGTGAATAAACAGGCAGAGACAAGTATGCTCATAAGCAGCCCTTTGCTGCAAGCCACAAAAACATACTCTTTTTCTCCCACTGGAGCATGGGACAGAACAGAATTGAGCTATCCATCCCCTGTCCTTTCACTCAGCTGCCCCATAGGCATGGTGCAGGCATCATTTTGCAAGAGCAAGAGCTGCAAGGGACAAGGGGACAAGGTTAAGCCACGGACTTCAAGAGCTCCCAGGTGGAATCAGTGATAAGGCATCTTATGGCCCCACACAAATGTGGGGAAAGCCTCTGATCTGTCATATTTTGTTTTCTCTTTGTGAGGTGGTTCTTGGTTTTGTTTGCTTGTTTTGGTTGGGGTTTGTTTTTTGTTTTGGCTTTGGTTTTTCAGGTTTTATTGAGAGGGAAAGTTCTAACTTAATTTCTGAGGGAAGCTTCAGTTTGTTTTGTGGGAAGTCCTACACACAAGTTTATCCTATATAAGTACAACATGATGTCCAGGTTGCAAGTTCATCCAACAAACCCCAGAATTTTAATACTAATATAGTTTTATAAGTGAACCTGCACTCTGCTGAGATTACTCTGCAGAGAGGCTTCCCTCTTACCTTCTTTCCTTGAGCAGGAGAAGCAAGAAATAGTATTTCTAGCTTTAAGGAATTGCAACAAATTTCACTAGTTTCCACTATGACTCCCTGAGCTGCAGGTCCAGGACAAGCAGTACCTAGCCTCCAGCTTCTGGGTGACTCTGCAGCTTTGGAGCAGTAGCAAAGAGACTCAAGGATTCTTTCTCAGGCATGAAATCCTCCTGCATGCCACAGAGAGCTGAGAGAAGAAAGGCATGCTTTGAAGGAGGTAATTCTTTAGATCTACCTCTTCATAAATCATGCTTTCAGCATATTTTATTCTTCATAACTATCAAAGCGGAAAGGAAACAGAATATTACAATAATCTGTCTTTCAGACTGAGAATTTTGAACAAATTCACTTTGGTAAAATACCCTACCCATGCTGTGGCACACCACCTCAGCAGGCTGGAGGGAAGGTGTGGCCACTTTGAAAGCCAGGACTTCAAGTGACCCCTGTTTTTCTGCTTTTCTGTCTTATTTTCCTCACTAAGCAACAGTTATGCAGATCTGACTAAACACCATGGAAACAATTTTGCTGAGGTTTCTCACGGTGTTTATTGCACAACACCTATCTTTAATTGCCAGCAAGCAAGATTACTTTGAGCAATGACTACAACAACAAAAACAACCCTAAATCATATTTGAGACAGTAATTAAAAGAATTTGAATACTTAAAAGAAAATCTTTATTTTTATTTTTCCTGGAGATGGAAAGCAGGGAATTTTAATTATGAAATAGTATTTGGAACAAGACCTTAAAGAATGCTGGTTAGAAAAAAAAGCAGCAAAGCAAATTTAAAAAGTAAAGAGTTTTGTTAGCAGAAAGCAAAACTACCGACTACAAAGCTTCCAATAGAGAAAACCTGGACTGGTGGAATAACAAATACCTGGATGAAGTAATGGTTTTATTGCTCAATTTTTATAATTAAGATAGAATTTTCATATTTACGTATTCATACTGATAAAATATTGTCAGTCAAAACCTGCCATTTCTTATTGATCTAAACATGGCACAAACATGAGTGGTGAGAAGGGCTGAAGGTTTGTCGTGTGAAGAAATGGTCAGTGGGGGTCAGTTCTGCTTTTCAGGGAGAAAGCAGGTCAACGCCTAAAGGGAAGAAAGAGAAGTAAGAATGGGATGTTAGAAAATAGCTCAGATAATAATTCTCCTATTTTATCCCTTTTCTTTTTCACAAGAATCTGTATTTACATTCCATGTATGATGTTGAAGTTGTTCCTAGCAAACAAAGTACTGATATAAAAATCTTCCAGTGAACTCCAGGAACCCTGGAAAGAAAGGTGCTGTTTGACCTATCTGATCTCCTTTTATCATCTGGTGACCTGCCTAGTGGATGAGGGAAACACTGTGGGTGTTCTCTACCTGGACTTCACTAAAGCCTTTGATACTGGGTCCCACAGTATCCTCCCAGAGCAAATGGCAACCCACAGCTTGGACAGGTGCACTTTTGATGGGTTAAAAACTACCTGGATGGCTGGGCCCAGAGGGTGGTGGTGAAAGGACCAGTTGGTGTTTGGTCATTATTGGACTTCCCAAAGGTTCAATATTGGGGCCACTCCTGTTTAATGTCTTTATCAATTATTTGGATTATGGGATTGAGTGCCCCTGCACTGAGTTTGAAGATGACAAATTGGGTGGGAGTGTTGATCTGCTGGAGGGCAGGAAGGCTCTGCAGAGGGATCTGGACAGGCTGGCTGGATGGGTCAGGGCCAACAGTATGGGATTAAACAAGATGAAGTTCTTCAGGTTCCTGCATTTGGGTCACAACAATCCCCAGCAGCTCTACAGGCTAGGGGCAGAGTGGCTGAAAAGCTGCCCAGTGTAAAAAGACCTGGAGGTGCTGGTTGACAGAGGCTGAGCATGAGCCACTGTGTGCCCAGGTGGCCAAGAAGGCCAATGACACCTTGGATTGTATAAAAAGTTGGCTGGCTAACAGGATCAGGGCAGTGATTGTACTTGGGCCTCTCACTTCAAGAAAGACATTGGCAAGCTGGAGTGTGTCCAGAGAAGGGCAACGGAGGAGGTGAAACTTCTGGAACATAAATCCTTTGAGAAGCTGCTAAGGGAGCTGGGGCTCTTTAGCGTGGAAGAAAGGAGGCTCAGGAGAGACCTTATCACTCTTTCCAGATACCTGAAAGGAGATTGTAGCCAGGTGGGGGTTGGTCTCTTCTCAAGGCAACCAGTGACAGGACAAGAGGAAATGGTCTCAANGGGGTTGGTCTCTTCTCAAGGCAACCAGTGACAGGACACAAGAAAATGGTCTCAAGCTGTGTCTGGGAGGTTCAGGTTGAACATTAGGAAGAATTTCTTTCCTGAAACACGGGCTAAGCATTGGAATGGACTGGCCAGGGAAACGTGGACTCACCATTCCTGAGAGTGTTCAAGAAGTGACTGGATGTGGCACTTGGTGCTATGATTTAGTTCACACAGTGGTTGTTGAGGATCTAACCTAAATGATTCTATGAACACACAAGCATTTATTGAACAAGAGAATAGAACAGGAAGAAAAAAAAAAAACAACAAAAAAACCCCCAAAAAACCCCCCAACAACAACAACAAAAAACCAAAACCAAAAAACCCAAAAATCTCCACACACATTCCTACACCCTCCTGAAATGAGAAGAATTATAGGATCTGTGCCTGGGACACTATACCCTTCTTTTGCAGGTTGAGCCTTCTGCTTATTTGAGTAAGTTGCTCTAGAGGGTAATACTCCCCAGTTTAACTGCCCCTTGGTTCCTTATGAAAAAACGGAATCCTTCCCTTCCCCTGCCAAATCTATGACAAGGTCCTTTATGATTCACTGTGCTTTGCTTCAGCACAGGTCACAGCTGCGAGGTCATAGGCTGAATCCATACATGCAAACCCTAGGAATATTAATATTACTGCACAAGAAATTCAAGAGCCAGTGTGCTTCATCATCAGTCATTATTGATTTCCGTTTACATGAGAGCTTTAAATAAACAACAACAAACAAGTTATGATGTAGGATGAGCTCCCAGCCCTGACTGGAATAAAAGATTTTGGAAAAGCCGAAAGACTTCAAAGGAAGAGTTTGTGCCTCTGAGAAGCAACTTGCAAAGTAACTTCTGTAGCTGTCCCTACTTTGGCTGGGGAAGTGTTTTTGGCAGAAAGGTAGGACATATTCAGAGAAAAAATGGTGGAAAAAGAGATATGGCAGTGACAACTGTATTTGCTACCCAACAATTTCAAGCATATTTTGATGCCAAAATTGTTGAATGCTGCCTGAACCAAGAAATTATGAGGATCAAAAATTCCCATGACAGTGTTCATTGTAAATACTCAATGACTATGCAAGCTAGGGTATCTTTTCAGCAACTGCATATCTAAATATGGCTTTAAATACACATGTACAAAAGCTCACCAGTCTACAGCTATGTAGAACCTAATCTGCCACTCTTAACAATGAGAGGTAATAGCTGAATACATGAGTGATCTTATTAAATAATTTTTGCTTTCAGTACTAGTTATCCTCTTAGGATCAGCTCCAAAGATATTGAAATCAAAATATCAACAAACATTTATTAAAGTAGAACTGCATACAGAGAATCATGTAAAGCTTCTTGAGTATTTGTAAACTGACATGCCAGGCAAATGAAAATAAACCTAATCCAAGCCCAAAGGCAAAACTGGGTCTCTTATTGATACAACAAAAGCAATGACTAACAAGCCTCTATTCTGGTCTTTCCTTTCTGGAGCATATATTCCTGAAAGCTTGGCATTACTGAATTGCTCACAAAGCACTGAAAAACACTACTTGCCAAGGAACCGTTTGCTGGTGTGGGTTTGGGGTTTTTCCTTTCTTCTCTCTTTTACTGATGAAATAAGCCTACATCAATGACCCTGCTATCTTGTAATCCTAGATGTGTTACCAGGCAACCATTATATGCAGCAGCACCTGGCTTGCCCCCCTCTAAAAATAACCCAAACCTCCCAAATCCTTTCACTCTGTGCACTAATGAAAGTGGCATTTTTCTACTGCTAAATGCTTACTCAGGTACTTCCTGTAAAATTTCAGTGACAAAATGCTAGTTATCCTTTCCTGAAGGATGGGATCAGTTAACAGGCTATAGCCACACATAGTTATATTTTCATTCAACTACATACTTCAAATGAGGCTGTATTTGGGAACTAAAGTAAATTATTTAGAAGGCAGGAACAATGTCAACAGATGTGGCATGAGTCAAAAATCTATGAGCTCTGGATGACTATGCCAAAAGATTTATCACAAGCCAAACATACTTTTTTATCCTCAGTGCTATGCAACTCTGAAACAGTAAATTAGAATCATAGAATTATAATATGATTTGGGTTGGAAGGAACCATAAAAATCTTCTAGTTTCCAAACTCCCTGCCATGGGCCTTCCACTACACCATGTTGCTCAAAGCCCCATCCAACCTTTCCTTAAACAGATACAGGGAGGGGGTACCCACAATTTCGCTGGGCAACCTGGGCTGGTGCCACATCATCCTCATAACAAAAATTCTTTCTAATAGCTAATTGAAATATTTCAGTTTAACCTCCTTGTTCTATTACTCCAAGCCCTTATGAAAAGTCTCTGTCCAGATTTTTTTGTGGCTCCCCTTTAGGTACTGGAGGGCTGTAGTGAGGTCTCCCTAGAGCCCTCTCTCCTTTAGGCAGAGGAGAGGTGCTCCAGCCCTCTGACTATTACTGTAACTGAAATTTGTATATGGCTTTTCTGAGGTATCACCAAAAAATGTCTATTCAGCATTTAGATTACAATTAATAATAATAATAATAATAATAATAATAATAATAATAATAATAATAATAACAATAATGTTTTCTGTAACATTTTGTTAAGGAAGATGTCATGTACTGATAAACTCCTGAATTTGGTGGATTGAGTACAAGAGTAAGCTGAAAGTGTAACTAATGATGCTAGAAGAAATAGCAACTAAATGGCAGTCAACAGCCCTCATGGCAATGCAGGAGTCTCACATACAAGGTGAACTTTGCAGCAAAATGAAAGTCCTGTGGTTAACCACACATCATCCAAAGTTTATACAGATAAACTCTAAAATTTAATGCAGAGGACACAAAATCCATTCCATCAGGGCTTGGCTTTGAGACTTCAGTCAGATTGGAAAATGAGGCGTAAGAGGCTTTGGTGTATAATGTCCATCAAAGCCAAACATGAAGCCAGTGTACAATTAGCAGCTACCAGCACAGCTGTTCTGATGGAGTCACAGCAAGCAATAAATCCAGAACAAGCAGAGGAACTGCCACCTATGCTGGACAAAAAAATATTCATAAGAGAGCAGCACTGCCATACATCATGTCTTATGTACTCTGAGTTGAGCTATTTCCATGGAGGAGTTTCTGGTTTCTATTCCATTAAGGAACCCTTTACCAGCTTGACTTAGGATTTGCAACCAGTAGTTTCTAAATTATGTATTAATATGGATTTTCACAGACTTCTGCAAGCCTGAACAAGGTGTCCTAGCACACTATGGAATGGTTTCAATGCTTTCTATCCCTGCCTAAAAGGGTAGGTAGAATTTTACAAAGCCAAAGAAGTTCAAAGCAACAAGCACCAGCTGCACCCCAGAGCAAGGAATAACAATGCAATAAGCAAAGTACAGGCTTAACAAAAATCTTCAAGAGAGTTTGCAAGGATACTTCAGAGGCAGTTAAACATGTCAGTGGAATGGCAAGAGGGACCTAAATGAGTGACAGCATACACTTGAAAGCAAATCTGCTCTATGGTAAGTTTAAACTCCAAGGTAGATTATTCAGCACAGAACAAAATTTTTGTTCTCTGAAGAAATTACACAGAAAAAGCTCAAGAGGAATCACTAAGCACTCAAAGTGCCTTTTTTTTTTTTTTTTTCCCCCACAGGTGTGTTTGTTTTGCATGACCTGGTTTTCAGTAGCAGGGGGCCACAGTGGTGGCTTCTATGAGAAGCTGTTAGAAGCTTTCACCATGTCAGGCAGAGCCAATCCCTGACAGCTCCAAAGATGGACATGCCACTGGTCAAGGTTGGGCCAATTAGAAATTATGGTAATGCCTCTGTGATAACGTATTTAAGAAGAAATCAAACCAAAAGTAATAGTGCAGTTTTAATTCCAGTCAGAGAAGAGGAGGAAGTGAGAACATGTGAGGGAAACAACATGGAGACACCAAGATCAGTGCAAAAGGAGGAGCAGGAGGTGCTGCAGGCACCAGAGCTGAGATTCCTCTGCAGGCTGTAGTGATGATCAGGGGAAGCAGCTGTGCTCCTGCAGCCTATGGGGATCCACAGGGGATGCAGAGATCCACATGCAGCCCGTTTTGGGAGCACTGATGCTCATGAGGTTGGACCCATGCTGGAGAAGTTCACAGACAACTCTCTTGTACAGGAGAGACCCCCACAGTGCAGCAGGGGAAGGATTCCTGTCCCAGAGCAGCAGAAGAAAATCCCAGTGATGAACTGACCAAACACCTATGCCCTGTCTCCCTGTGCTGTTGACAGGAAGGTGGGAGGGGTTGAAGGAAAAAAGGTGCTTTTAAGGGCTTATTTTAATCCTCATAATCCTCTTCTGATTTTGTTAGTAATAAACTCACTTTGTACCTCTAAGTTGAGCCTGTTCTTCCCTTGGAGTGTTTTCTCCTGGCCCTTATCTCAACTCATGAACCCTTCATTAAATTTTCTCTCCTCTGCCCAACTGTAACAGGGGAAGGTGAGTGAATGGCTTTTGTGGGTGCCTGGCATTTGGCCAGTGTCAAACCATGACAACTGGTCAATATTGATTGGGTTATTTTTCCCCTCATTAGCACATCTGTTAAGTGGATGGGCTCCTCAGTCAGGCATAAATGTGAGCAAAACGGGATGTTTACAGACTGGACTATGCTTGGGGGGTTAACAGAATGCTCTGAGAAGCAGAGCTCTGCTGTGACCCTGCGGTGCCCTGAATGATTACAGCTGGCTAAAAGGGAAAAATAGTTTTGCCTGGAAGAACCTGGCATCTGGAAAAACACTGCATACACTGTGTAGGACAGGAAGTGTAATAAATGAAAAATGAGAAATATCTCTTTCTGTGGAACAAAAAATCATAATGAGTAATTTTTCAGCACCAGGAACTGTATTTTCTAACATGTGATTTGCTGTCACTGAACTCAGTGACAGCTCCTGATTCTTTTTAAATGACTAAAGGACCCCATGAAGGGCTTTTCTGCTCTGATTTTCTATGAATCTGTGACAATATTAGAGGTGACTAGCAAGACCAGTTCTAAGCATTTTGAAATTTGTTAGACTTTCTAGCAGCTTAAAATGTCTTCAATCAAGCTCTTTTGTCCTGAATTTTGAGGTAAGAAATCACTGAAATTAAAGAATTGTGAACACAACAGCAGGGAGATGTGTTCCCGAGGGGTTTTATTCATTTAATACCTCCCTAAAAATTGGAATTAATGTATGTCCATTGTTATTTACAGAATAGGAGTTATTTAACTGACTAACAAGAATACGTTCATCTAATTGAGACAATGGTAGAATTGTTCACAGTGACATTTTAATCTATGCTTAAAATGCAGAAATTTTTAAGTGTATTTGTAGCTGAGCTGGAGATACAAAATTATATGATCAACAGGCATAAAATCTAATATGCAATTATCCATACACAGTTTCACAATACACAGAAAAACAAAGCATTTACAGTGGTAGCACAGATTTTGTCAGACCACGCTAATAGTTGTCATACTACCACACGGGTAGTACAGCTGAGAGAAGAGCTGGGCAATGAGGACAGCATCACATCAGGCAGAACTAAACTTTCTGACATGCATGTTTTTCAGTAAGCTCAGGAAGCACAATTTGATGTTAGTCCCACATAGCTAAATACTAAGCTGTATTCCAGCTATACTCTAGAACAAGCAGTGCCTGCTTAGTAAAGGTATGACCCAGCCTGTTCTAGAGGCCAGCACAAAATATAGTTGCTTGTACAATCATGTACCACAGTTTGGATTTTCCTCTGCTACTGTTTGGATTTCCTACCTGCAATCTGCCCCTGAGAAAGCAGTTTAGATCATTTCTGTAATGGAAAACCTCTTGGACCCTGAATCAGGCAGTCTGATAGAGTGCCTCTGAAAACAGCAACTAATTTACAGTTTGAAGAAACTAAATTATATAAGGTGTGCATGCATGGCACACACACACACATACACAAAACATGTTCCATGGACATGGATCCCTATTTGCTTATCTAACATCTATCCAATTATTGAGTTGAAGATCATCACCATTATTGCAAGAGTATATATTCACAGGCTAAGTCAATCCACCATCTAATTGAAAAAGTTTCTCTAAATGTAAATTGATACTATTATTTAGAAAAACTCAAATACTATAATGTATATATGACATGAAAAAACCATAATGTTTGGCTTACTGAAACCTAATACCCCTTTGTCTAAAGCATTAAAATTAAATGTACTTGAGACTCTGTATGAGGTTTGTTGTTTTTTGTGGTTTTTTTGTTTTTTTTTTTTTTTTAAGTTTTACCTCTCTCTGACAGATCTATGTCTGGAATATTACTTTCAGATATTGAAGGGAAGGAACAATCTGGTTTTATCATGCTTTNGGGAAGGAACAATCTGGTTTTATCATGCTTTACATCCCTTTTTTTTTTTTTTTTTGTCTCCCTGGGATTTTTTTCTAATGCAAAAAATTGTTTAAATGGCTTTATATTTAACCATTTAGAAAATGTCTTTGCAGATGTATGGCAACCTGGATTTTTTTGTTCCCCTGCTCATTTATTATACCACTGCTGGTCAAATAAGCCTTGGTAGCTGCATATTATGCAATCGACTTTTCTGTTCATGGTAAATGACAAAGAGAAGAAATCACTTCTCTCTTTTGTTTTTGAATCAACTCTGAATATTGCTGGAGGAATGGCTATGTATATAGATACAAATCTCCTCTAAAAGCATTAGCATTAGCTACCATCTGACTTCTGCACAAAATACTCTGATAAATAGGTGTTAATAGTTTCCAGTCAACTTCCCATGCTTACAGCAAATAGTGTAAATTGTAAAAAGCATATAAATGGAATCCTGTAAATCACTGTGAAGGCTATGGAGGACTGCAGATATATTTTAAATAAAAACTATTATACCATAAATCTACTGATATTCCTCACACAGAATTTCCACTTTGTTGCTGTGATACGTGCTGAAATGCAAAAGTTTCAGCATTTATGCCTCTGTATCTAGGACACATAGGTAAGCATATCTTCTCTTGTCTTCCAAATAAAATATCATGGTATTTATAACCCTATATAATAATTTGTTGGTTTTGTTTCTTTTTGTCGCTGTAAATCCAGATTTTTGTAATGGGGATTTCTAGTGAAATACACAACTTGGATCTTGTTAAACCCAAGGCACGGTTTGGTTTAGCTATGCCCTGTTACCCTGCAAAGACAGGGCAAGGTGCTGAGGAGATGCCATGCTGGCTCAGAAGGAATAAGGACACAAAACTGCCAATACAATGAGTGACCCTCACTAACAAGTCTACAGAGATTTGGAGACTTTGTTCTCCTTTGTCCTAGGTGGTGTTTCGGTGTGGGCATACACTAAGAAAACTGCCTTTACCTAAGAACAATATAGTTCAATTAAGCAAAAGCTCTCATAAGAGACAAAAGAATAAAACTCCTCAGATTAATCCCAAGTTTTGTACTTTCATCAAGTAGCCTCACAGACTTATAGACTTAGACTTATTTGTTAGATTCCCTCTATTCTTCAGAAAGGACAAATGCTGAGAATGCAAAAAATGTGAACTTTTGAAATACAGACACTAGGTTGAATTTTTTTCTTGGAGCAATCCCACTGGTTTTGCGAGCAGGGAATTTGGTTCCTATAGTACTCTCAGTTTCTCTAGGGAGCCAACACTAAATATATTTGTGTCCTTTCCAGAGATAGGGGAATTTCTGTCCATAAAGCAACACCCATAAATAGAAAGACACATCCTCCTTGCTTCCATGTCCACACTCTTTGTGTGAGTGCATACAGAATGATAAACCTGGATTTATTAATGAAAATTGTCCAACAATAGACACATGACAAATATTAATATCTAAAAACCACAATATGTCAGGAAGAGGAGAAGAAGGAAGAAAAAAAGTAAAGAAAAAAATAAGGCAAAGAAACTAGGCATAAGGAATAACCAGGTTCAGTGTTTCTAGAAGATAATACTGTAATCAGAGAAAAAAGAAAGGATCCAATTACTTGATGAAAGAACAAAAAAACTAGTAAATTAAATAAATTATGAAATAAAGAATGGCAGGGGTGTTAATCAAGCACAGCTACATGAGATGGTATGAATCTGAGTGTGTGAAAATTAATAGTGAAGTGGAACAGAGAAGTCCTGGTAGCAATCCAGAGTAAAACATACAAAAGAAAAGGTTTTTATGTTGTTTTTATATATTTTATTGCACAGATGCCGATTACAAATGAATACAGTTGGCTTGAATGCATCAAATCAATAAGAAGTGCTTTGCTGATCTCTTCCTCTCTAACCTCAGACCACTTAACCTTGTACTTCAAAATTATTAACTACTGCTACATCCTGAATTCTTTCTCCTGCCAAGGTCCAAGTTAGAACAACTTGTGCCATATTTGGCTTTGGCTCTACAGGGTTCAAAAACCTGGAATCAGAAATGGGATAAAGGGATGTCATGATGGGATAGAAATAGTCATCCTAAGAGCGACACAATTTCAGGAGAATGCAGACCTGGCACTAGCTGAGGCAAATCTATTCTATTTCTCTGTAGCCAAATCCATTGCATTTATATTCTGCAACAGTGAGATATGTACAGATGGGACCCGTATGTTCTCCTATATATTAATAGCAGCCATCAATCTTTTGCAGAGCTGTCACACATCATTAAAAGCAGGGAGCATTCAACAAAGTAGCATATCAAGAGCCCTTAGAAATGCAGATGAAGAAGTTTAGGACAAACACATAGCTAGGAAATTGCTTTTCACTTTCAGACTCAACTACATACAGTATTTCTAAATAGGACCAGATTTCCTAACAAACATTCTATTTTAAGACACTATTTCTAATTCAAAACATTTCATTAACTGAAGTGTTATCACCACCAAGTTTGTATTTTCCTCATTCCACTGGTCTTGCAATACTATTTATGACTGTCATTAGTCTAAAATTGAATTAAGCCTAATATTAAATTATGCTTTGAAGCAGAAAGGCCATAGTGTGGGTCCTGTGGCCTCAGGTGCTCCCTCAGAGTAGGGCTGAGGGAGCACCCTGCAGAGCAGTGTGAAGTGGTGAAAAGAGATGTGCTTTCCTGATGTGGTGCCCAAGGAAGAGCATGTGAGAAGACCAGCTTTCCCAGTAGCATGTTGGAGAATTATTCCTATGCTCTAGCCTGCAGTTTCTTACTGCTCTACCTATGGGGGACAGCAGGAAGAACTGACAGCCTGTAAGAAAAAGAAAAGTGCCTCCATTTTTGCTTATGTCTTCTTACAAAGCTGGGGAGGGATATCTTGGATCAGGCAAAGGATGGAAATAGGAACATGAAAGATGCTCTCCTTGGACAGAGCAGTGGTCTGTCTATTCCTATTTCTCTTTCTGACAGTGGCAATGGGAAAGGTTGTCAAAGAAGAGCATGGGATGCTGATCCCTGTCAGCAGCCCATTCTAGCCCACACTGCAGGGCACCTTCACATGCTCCTAATCGCAGATGCAGACAGGCTCAAGATCACTGTTACCTCAGGGGAGATTCAAGATTGAGAGCAAAACACCATGGCCTGGCCGTGGGCACAGGGGCATGGTAGGGTTCCCAGTGCCTCTGACCTCAAACAGCAGACCTGTCCCCGGGAGCTGGAGAGGACATGGCCACCCACACCTCACCCTTCAGCTGCAGGCAGCAGACATCTGTGTCCTCCTGCCTTTGCAGCATAACACAGTGTCACCAGTGTGGCAAACACAGATAAGGCTGTGTGACAACACGGCCATGTTCCAGTGGTTTCCCAGAGCGGCTAAAAGCTGCAAGGAAAGAAGAAAAAGCCTTTCTCCAGACACAGCCTGGACAGACCTGTGCTATGCATGCTGTCCAAGCTCTACTCTATGGTCAGGTCATGTCTGTGCTTTTCGTGCAGGCCACCACTCAACGTGTATTGCTAACCAGCTACCCTGGCTGAGCTGGAGAGTGTTTGAGGGATGTCAGTTTAGTTTAGGGTTTAGGCTGGGAAGGGCCACAAATATCTGCTACAAGAGCTGACTACACCTAACAGGAGTCACTGATGATGGGCTAGATGTAGCTTTGCAGTACTTCAAGTTTGCTTTGTGCTGAGAGGCAATACTGAAAGCTCTCTCACAACCCACTCAGCTTCCTCATTCCTGGGGTTATAAATATTCAGACTTCGATAACCTGGGAGTTTTCTTCATGGCAATCACTTCTCTGTTGATGTTGGATACATTCAGCACACACTGTCCAGGTATTTTCAGTCCCTTGAAAAGCAATATCATGTTTTTGACCTCTTGATACAGCCAAAGTGGTATAAAGGAGCAAGGCTGCAGAAGGTGACTTTGGCTGCTGTTAGTTATAAACACCTTTATGCCATGCCCTTGTAAAGCTGACTCCAATACATTGATTTGTTAGATTGAAATAGGAACTTTGCCTTCCCAAAGGCAGACATTAGGATTAGTATAGGATTTATTGTCCTTGTCTTTCATCTGAAAAAAGGAACTAAACTTCCTTTTTTTGGACAACTGCTTTTTAACATGTCTATTTTTCTCTATGTCATAACTAATGTACACCCCTTAAGGCTTACAACAATAGCTGTGTGTACAGCTACCTCTGTTCGTTAAGAGACTGACCTGTGTTCTATTAATATTTATAGATTTAAATTTTTAATACACAACAATTCTGCATTATTGAATAGGTGACTTCCTGCATTTTAATGGTTATGGAGTAGGAGTGGGCTCTTTGTAGTTAAAATTGCAATAAATTTTTCATGATTAAATAAAAAGTTCTTACCTCTAACTTCCTCAAACAAAATCCTCCTGGACAACATATTGGTGCAATGGTGAAGGATTTTCTTAAGAGTTTTATGATATTTGTTGCAAATTTTCTTAGGCATTTTAAATTTGTGATATATAAAGAATTTCTATATATGGAAGTATTTAATAAGTTTATTTTAAAAGTTGTTGAATTATTAAAACATCAATTTGGGATTATTTACTCCACTCTGGATTCTTACTTTTAAAACTGAGCATGTAGATGCATACTGACAAGAGATTAACAATGTTAACTTGAGTTGCCATCTTGGACTAGGACTGGGATGTAAATTGTCTTCCATTCATTTACCTTGAAAAGGCTTTAATAGCTGCCTTCTAAAGAGCTTCTATTTTGGAAAACCATATGGGATTTTCAAGACTGTTGTGAATGAGTGTTTCTAGTTTTTCAAAGAATCTCTGGCAAAGGTAGCAGCAGCAGCAGGTTTAATAGAAAAGTGAAAGTATGACAAAGTTAATTGACAAATTTCACTCTATTACTTATACATGGTTAAAGCACATAGAGAAAAATCAGACTAAAATGATCTAAACTAGATTAAAATCAATAAATCTAAACATAAAATCAACCTAAAATTATTTATGTAGAGGCTGGGGATAGAAAAGGGTGAGGATGGGAAAAGGTAAGGATGAAAAGAAATAAGGAAGACTCTCCTATTGAATCATGGACCCTCTGGCCAATCTGAGCCCAAGAGTTTAGGCTCTGAGATTTTAAAAACTCTTAAACTTAACAGCACTTAAATTATAGACTAATTTAAACAATTTTTTAAAGAGATTGTTATAAAATTTACTAGAACACCAATAATTCACTTATAGGCATAACTTACTTATGAATCTAACATATTTAAGAATCTAAGAGAAAAATATTGATAGCCCATTTGCTATTGCATATTCACATTTACACTGACCTGAAAGAATATATGTAAAGTATATTTCCATTAGCTGCTTTCTTTTGCATCTATTTTTTATTGTAACTTCTCAATAGAAATAAGTCTAGCTTGGCTTATATAATTATTGAATATAGTTATGCCTGTGAGCCAAGGATGCAGCTGATTGATTTGCCACAATAATTCCTTATTTGCAATGTATCACAGCTTTATTTACCCTCAATGAATGTAAAGAAAGATAAAATCCTTGCAATCTGTGCAGAGGAGTTAGTGTTGCTTTGGCAGTATCTCTATCTCACACTAGTTGAAGAAATTTGAGCACATGTAAGTCCTATGAGTTATATTTCAATATTCAGGATGATCAGGAAGGGTCAATAATTCATTGCCATATATTCTGAACTTGGATCACGGTACCATCACATAAGGTGCATCATAGATGATTCCTCCAGCTTTACAGAAGATTTCTCCATAAAGAAAGAAATGTTTAATGAGGAATTAAGGAGACAAGGCAACTCAAACAATTTCATTATCTATCCTATGGTGTATTTGCATCCTGGTGACAGATAAATGTACTTGCACACAGTATAATAAACATGTCACGGCATTTGATGAAAGGGATTGTACTATTTTTGATTCCTTCCTGAAAATGTTCTCATGTTGACTGCACTGAAAATGTTGGTAAGGAGACATTTAAGAAATTAAATATGTTCCTAAAGCAAAACAGCAGTACCACTATTCCAGATATTCTATACTTAAAGCAATTACAATTATTAATATAATATCCAGGATGTAACATGGAACTTTAAGTTCTGATTTCCCAGCCCTGAAATACATCCCATCCTGTGAATCTCAATTTAATTTCATTTTTTTAAATCTTCATTTGCAAATATTTTGTTTTCCCTTGGCACACGAGTCAATTTAATAAACTGATCAAAGCTCAGAATTTCCTGTATATATGGACAATAATGAAATTATGCCATTTTCCTAAAATTTGTATCAAACCAGATTAACACGTCAAGAAAGGCACAGCTGTAGTTCATATCTGAACACTATATAAAATATTAAGACACACATTCCATTACACAGTGATATAAAACAAATACTAGGCAATAACATTTTCTTTCATCCTCAAAAATGCAAGCTGGCAAGCTCTCCTGGGGTATGACTAACAAATTTTCATCTGGGCATACTTAAAAATGAAATTATTTCTTTAGCTATTAACCTTTGATGACATCAGTAATTCCCACATTTAAGACCCAACAGGATCTGATACTGAACAGGGAGGAGGAACATGCACTGGACTGACACTGCAAACAGCCATACCAAAACAGAGTCATTTGGATGGCTTTAGCTTCCATGTCAGCAGCTAAGCAAAAGCCATGTTTTCAGTAGCAGTCAGGAGCTTGGGGCTCCCACCATCTTGTTATGAGGAGATTTTCAGGAATACTCAGGCACCAGCTCCTCTGAAAAGTCCACTAATTGCTTTAGGTGCTGGAAACAGCTTTGGTCTTCGAATGAGCTGCCCCCCTTACAGCTGTTTCGCAGCCCTAGGGAACAGCAGCTCAAAGGCGCTGCCTTACACTGCCATTTCTCTGCCATTATGTTCACTCAGCCCTTCCCTCTCAAGCCTTTGGTGCCTGTGTCTTACTCTTGTCACAGCTTCCTTTTCCAGCAGTAAGTGTCGACTTTTTTATTTTGTGCTTGACCAACAGAGAGGTATCCCCTTCCTGCTAAAACCCTCTGGGCATCACTCCAACACAAGGAATGTCTGTTTGCAAATTACCCTAGTGCTGGGAGACAATGACAGATGACCTCTCACAATATTGGGTGAGGTATTGATGAAAGTCATTGATCCCATTTTTGAGTGACTGTCCCACCCAGGTAGACAAGTGAAATAAAAAAATCTGTCAGTGTCTGCAAAAGCTTGTGCTTTTTCGGGGGCATCAGTAGCTTTTTTGTTTTTGTTGTTTTTTCATGTTTTTTTTTTTTTAATAATTTTTATTTTTGCTTGGGCTTATTGGGTTTAAAAGAATTCATAATGTTCATATGTGTGTGGGTTTTCTGTTTGTTTTGTTGGGTTTTTTAAGACCTTTCTTCTATGCAAATAACTTGTTTGTTTGCTTGTTTGGGTTTTAGATAGACAAGAGACAACTGGATATCACTCAGCCCTTTACTCTCGAGCAATCCTCAGTGGCAGGGTTCCTACCTGCTCCCCCCAGGTAGGAAATCCTTTGCAGGTGAGGCAACAGCACCTATGAGCATGTTTCTAATTAGTTTCTATTTTTTTTTTTTTTAAATGTATGATCATGTAAAGGAATCAGCTATTATTTCTTTGTGTTATTTTACTGACACATCATTAGTGGCCTGTCTTCTTGACAGTAGCAGACAATTAAGACTGGATCCCAAACAGTAAGTGATGAAAACATACCACCTCCTAAGTCAGCTATTAATACTTTCAGACTCACAACCATAACATGTGCTGCTACCTGAAAACAAATGTTCCATCAAACTGTTTTCATTTATTTTTGAGCTGCACAGCATACATATTCTGATAATATTATAGCTGGTTAGGTGAAGTTATATAATGCCAATCTATTTCTGAGGGAGCACATAGGCGAATTTCCACCAATGACATACAAATAGTCATCACCAGATATTTGTCTATAAATAATGGATTTAGCATTCATGCATGCTAAAGTGGGCTAATGAAGATGCTGGCCTTGGCAGCTGAATTCATGATGAAGTGGAAAAAGAAATTTATATTTCATTTTAGGCTCTGCAAATACCAAACACATCTCTGTATCACCTGGGCAGGGAGCTATGCATCAGAACAGGTTGCTGGGAGGGTGCAATAAGGAGTTTAAATAGATATTTTCAGACAGAGGACACAGCAGTTAATGAGTTGGCTGAGAAAGTGAATATCACTTCTGCAAAAAATGTGAATGTTGAGAAAATCTTTTCACACTGAAACCAAACAAACCAATAAATGCTGACTCTGTACAAAAGGTTTCCCACATGAGAAATGCTCAGTTGCCCAATAGCTCCATCTGCCAAAGGATAATTCTAATTTCCCTGATTCAGAGTGCTTTGTGACACTTGCTATACTGCTTATGAGACATGCTGTGCAGAAATTCCCCATTAACAAATCAAAAGAGATCACATTTCACTTTTTGTTGTACAATAAACTTCAAATTACCATTTAGTACAGAATAAGAAAACCTCCTTTGCTAAGGTCAGCAACACCACAGTCAGCCTTCAGAAAACACTCCCCTTAGCCTTACCAGATAACATGGTGCTCTCCTTGCCAATAACTCAGGCTGCAAATCATCACTTAGGCAACCTGAGGCAAACCAGTCCCATCTTTGTGTCCAGTCAGCACTCCTCTTTTAGCCTCATCCTGAGGCTTCTGAATAATCTTGATTAGTTGATAACAATTGAAAAAGGAAACTATTCTAAGGACTGAAGCATTTGTCACTAGAGTCCTACTTTCTTTATAGTACTCCACGCTTTAGAACAAAACCAAGCACATCCCCCCACTGCAGACCCAGAGTTTGAACATTCACGTCTGGAAGTTAGCCATGAACAAGCACAGCCAGGTCCAATAGAAATGTTGGAATTTATAGTCTCTCTTCTCCCCTGCTATTACCCCCTAATGCCTGTCAAAACAGAAGTGCGCAGCAAGTTAATAAAGTTTCTCTGGTTTAGCAAATGAAGAGTCAGAATTTACTTGTCACCTAGTTAACAAAATGCTAAACAGGAATTCTGTGTCCCTGAAATCCCTGATTTTTAGCCTTGTTGATAAAAAGAAAGAAATGTGGCATAAAGCATAGTTCAACCTAAGCCTCCCCAGCTGGGACGCTCTCAGAGCTCTGGCTCCACAGCAAAGCCCAGACTCATACATTCTGTCACCTGCAATACTTAAGCATTAATGCCAGCCCATGCAGCCTGGAGAGGTCATAAAAATTGAGCATGCTGTCAACCCATCCTCCTTGGGAGCAACTGCAGACTTCCACTCACCTCTGCTGAAGAAGGAGGAAAGAGATTCCCTGTGTAGGCTTCTCCACGGTCATCAAACATCTGGTCACCTCTCACATCACTGTCAGGGAAATATGCTGGCACCAAATGAAAGCAAAAGTCTTTCCTGATCAGACCAATAAAATCTGACAATTGTCTTGTTGTGGATGCCAGAGAGATTCTGAATATTTTGGCAGAAACAGTGGCTTTTTCTAGGTGGGAATCTGCCTACATAGTATTTATGCAAACATTTCCTCACTTGGTCTGTAACCACCCCTTCACAGTGAAGCAGTTCAGCATTATCGCCAATTCTTTAGATAGTTGTGAGTTTAAAATACTACCACTGCCTAAAATAAAAGGAATTTCAATCACAGTGCTCTCTGAAATGAAAGAGGTGGATGCCAGTTTGACAATTTAAGCTAATAGCTGAGATACTGCCTCTCCAGCATTTTTGGCACCTGGCCTAGGGAGGAAGGGATGAGAAGAAAGGACAAAGAGAAAGAAGGGATAAAGGAGGAGGAACGTGATCCAGTTCATTTAATATAATGGCTGGAGGGGACACTGATTTACATCTACAGGTACTTCAGAGCCAGTATTAATAAAAGGTACACTGTTGTACAACTGATACAGCTGCTCAAAAAGAGAATGTAATCAAAAGAATTATGTCTAGGAGAAGAAAAACAATCAAGCCTGCAGGTCAGAAATGTAATGGAAGGATAGTAACTGCTGAGCCCAAAATTACTACCTGTGTTAGAAGCCAAGATAAAGAGTGGGTCATAAGTTATCTACAGGTAAAATCAGTAAATGGGTATTTCTGCATCCACACCTGAACTGAAAGCAGCAGTGTGTGAAAATTAATCATCTATGCATGCAAATATACAAAATACCTTAAAAAAGATTCCTGAGCCCTCTGCAAGCTCAAGATCAGGCATATAAGAGAACAGCATCAGTACATCAGCATCAGAAAATAACCCTTTTTTTTTGGTCCAGATACATATTCCTGTATTAGGCACTGGAGAGAATTGTTTTGAAAAGCCTCAAAGCATTTTCTCAAACTGAAGAAGAGCTATATTCTCAGACTGAAATAAATATACTGCTGCAGGTAGGGGAGTGCAGGGGTATCAAGGATTCTGAAAGTTACTAAGGCACAAAACTTGTAGGCATTGCTGGGCTGCTTAAGCACCACATGAATACAGCTGAAGCAAGAACTGCAAAAGCTGAAGAACACTGAAGTATATGAAAGCAAACACTTCAAATCAGTATTTAGCTCACATTTACACCCAATCTAGCAGAACATTATGGAAAATTTAGGATGCCAGGCAGGTTACTGTTCTCAAAAAAGTTTGCCTTAGCATACTGCATATTGCAAGCTCTCCCCTCAGTGCAAACAATCCCATGGAACCAAATGGGAAAGAAGCAAAACATTTCCAGGAAAGACCATATATGTAAATGCATCAAGCATGTCAGAAGGTGGGCAAAACATTTTGCCACAGAACCCAAACTGGCCAATATAAAGAACTACTAATAACTGAAAAACATGTCATTTAGTAAGATAAGTAAGAATCACTTATGGATTATACTATCGAGACCAACATATTCAGGGCCAAGATGGCAAGGAGGAACCATTTGCAACAGCAGTGGTTCCAGATTTCTTACCCTCTGTTGACAGAGACTTCTCATTTCCAGTATGCAAGAATTAGAGACGAAACAGACGGCACTGAAATGCCTTTGGCCAAGCTGTAGAGATTGCCAAGTACCAGCTGTAGTCTGGTCCTCCTGTCCTTTAAACAAATGGCCACAGCTAATACAGCAAGTCATTCTGGTATTCAGGGCTTTTTTTTGCGACCAACTGGTGGTGTACCCCTTCTGGAATTGAAATGGCTCAAAAGAAACTGGCACATGAAAGAATGGTTTGTATATAATCTCTAAGGAAAGATGTTTTGTTTGTCAACTATTATAATATGCCACTTATTCAGACATGATGTGCTATAACAGAGAGTGAGTATCTTTCAAACCATCAGTTTTCCCCAGTAATGCTCAGGTTTCCTCCATGATATCAAACGTGTTGCAGTTCCTGTGCAGGTGGTGTGATTTCACTTGGTTGATAGGATCACCATGGACAAATGCTCAATTCTTCTGGAATGGCCATGGCAGTCTCTGTTCTTCATCCTCACATTGCTTGGGGATTAAAATCCTAGGAAATGCCTATTTACCTAGTGGGTGCTGGTTAAAATGGAAATCTACACACACGACGCACCATGCACATCGATGCCATGACAAAATATTTGGTCAAAATGTAAACTCAGTGAGAGAAAGCTGCCCACAGAAACATGTGATACTGCTTCAGGCCATGGTGTCTCTGCAGACCAGAGCAAGCCATGCTGTTTGCAATGACTTCCTGTTTTCCACATGCCATTATTTGTCTTCTGGTAATTTCTCTATGACTCTTTTTGAGAAGAACTAATCTCCCTGGACACCTTCCCTTGTTTTTACAAATGCAGATCTTCAGATTCAGTTTAAGCCAGCTGTCTGTGCTCAGTACAGAGACAGCTGCTAAGTTCTGCATCATTACTGTAATCTGAATCACTGTAGATGGGTGATTTAATATTTTAATGTAATCTTGTACACACCTACAATAAGCAAATGCATTTAGAAATAAAAATTGTTTCAAAGTGCCACCAACTGTTTGTTTTTGCACACTGCAGTTCAAATAATGTATTTTTTTTAATGCTTCTGCTGGATGTTGAAGCATTTCTGGTGTAGCACACAACCTAAAAGAGCAAGTGCACATTATCCTTTTCCCAAGCTAGACAAGCAGTAGACCCCATTACAATATCTTCCTTATGGCTGGATTTCAAAGGCAACGCAACGCAGACACACCTTTTCTTTTGTTTATAAAATTCTGTATTTCATACTTGATTTAATGACAAGCCATGTAATTTAAAGCTTTCAAGAAACCTCCAAAATTATCTGAGAGAACCAAGCACTAGAAGTTCACATTGCTTCTTACACGTCTGTTATTAGTGATGTGTGAGTTCTTAAGCATTAGCTGTGCACTAAGAGCAACATGCTCTAGTGGTCTGCCTTCATCTCCTCAAACTTCCACTCTTCTCAAGATTTGCTTTCTTAAGTTCCCTCACATCCTGAGTTTTGATTTCTCCTTATTCAAGTCGGACTTCCCACAACAAGAAACTCTTTTATGATCTGCTGACAGTAAGCAAAGAAGCAGAATCATAAAGTTTACCAGAAAAGCAGTGGTACAAATCTCTTTGTGCCACAAACAGGGTAAGTAATCACAGAAGTTTGTCATGAGACAGTTTGCCAGGAGACTGAATGGTTACAGCTCCCAGTGAGCTGATCTCCATAAATAGCAGCTCTAAATCAATTCTCTTTGCTGGCTGTGATTATATGAAATGCATCAACTATTAAACAAATCAATGTGACCCCAAAGATTCCTTGGCTTAATATCTTATTATTTTGGGGCTATAGGCTGATTAGACATTTAAATAATTTTCTGTGATAGTATATGCATTATTTAAATATGCCAGATTGTGAACACAAACCTTTATATTTTTCCAGTGCTTTATTTGCCAGCAATTATAATAATAAAATTAACAGCCTTCCCTTGCTTTTGTTGATACCATTTAGCTTTTTCCAGAGAGGTCAAAGTAGGCATTTTACAGGCTGGAAGTGAAATGTGTCATGCAAGGTTTGAGTTATTTAGCTATTGACTGGTGGGACATTTATTTCAGTGAATAGTAAGTTACTCCGCTGTTCTCAGTGCAAATTGATCCAATAGAATGAGCCCCCCCCCCACACCCACCCCCCCCCCCCTTTGAAGTCTGAACTCCTCCACAATTTTTCTTTCATAACTGCAGTTCTGAACCCCTGTAGATGTAGTGGGTAATTGATGCTGATTGATTTCTGAATGTGCAGATGGAAGAACAGGGAGAGGAATGACGCAATGACAGGAAAGGATGCAAAGTTCAAGAACACCCTAGGCATGTGCCAAGGAGACATCCAAAAGCAATAATGTGACTGCAAAAAAGCCAATGAGGAAGAAAAAAAAATCAAAGCTATAGCTGAAAGGTGAAACAAGGAGATTGTAACCTGAAGGAAACTGTTGGTGAGATGGCTAGAAGAAGAAGTTTTCAGCAAAACAGCTCATGCTTCAATGGAGGAGATGAAGGAGAGTGCAGAATTGTAGAAGTTCCTAACCACTTAGAAAGAAATCTGCTCAGTTTGCTGTTCTGAGAGACAAGTATCCCAAAGCAGCCCATATTGACAAAAGAGTAGACATCTGATTCATGTGTCAGTCCTTTTTTCTTAATAAAAGTTTCAAAAGAAACAAATTAAGAGTTTGATTAAGAAAAGCAACGATTTATGTTATCCATAATTTTCTTTGCATGAGGAACTCAGGTTTTAGATTATTTCAAAGGTTTGAAACATTTTCTGACTGTTTCAATTTCTTAGAAACATCCAGGTTCTCAAAGCTGTCACTGCCTTATTGTCACGATAGTAAGAAATGCCTTTATTTCCATTCACTGTTTCACATGTAACTGTTATTATCAACTACATAAATCTCAAGCACGGTACACTATGACTTCCTACTTTTGGCTGGCCTTACAGGCATACTTCTGACTCTGATTGCCATTGCCATATGAAAGCATTACGTTAAATAAAAATAAGGCTGGAATTTGCAACTTGAATTGCAAAAGCAATTGAGAAAGAATGACAAAATGACAATTGCCAAACAGAACAAAATCTTGAGAATTTGCAGGGTAAAATACCAGATTTCCATGGCCCACACTATTGAGGTTCTGCAGTTTTGTTTTCCTGTCTAGTTCAGATCTAAGAAAACCTAATTATGATTCATTAAATGACACTTCTGGTGTCAACTTAGGTGACAACAAATAAAGCTTATATTGTTTTCCTTAACGAGGAGTAAATCTGAATTTTGTAGAGCTACTGCCAAAGCCTACTGCCCCTATTTAACATTGCTTTATAAGAAATATGCCTTTTTAATTTTCCTTGTTTCCCAATCAATTGCTTTGGCATCCTTTCCCCACTTCAAAATGAATACATCTCACCATTCATTAACACAGTGTTGAATAGCACTGCTTCCTTTTGTAACAAATCAGCATTACTGTAGTGTGCAATGTGGGTTGAGTCTCATTTACATTAGGATTCTTTATATCACTCTGACAAGAGAGACAATTTTATAGGGAAAATCTAATGTCTGCCACAAATACTTAGCTGCAGAGGCAAGCAGACTAAGGCAGCCTCCCTGGTTCTTGCTGCTGCAGCAGAGACGCTGACATGTGCCTCACCAAGTCCCGTGTCCTGCCCTGGCACAGATGGTGACAGCACTCACCAGCACAGGCCAGGCTCCCTGCATGTACTGCTGGCTGGATGTTGACCCCCACATTCCTCTTATCAGAGGGATTGTGAGTCTTTCATTCTCACTAATGAGGAGCAAGACAGGGTGAACAGGTTTGGGACTTCGCTGAGATTCCCATGTCACAAAAATGCATTTTGCACCACACAGTCACATCACCCATCAGAGAGGTGATTATCAGACAGAAGCTGAACTCAAATGTTACTTCAAGCTTCCGAAAGCCTCAAATTTCTGACTTGTCTGCAACAAACGAAGCAATTATTTACTTCATCACTCTGATTATTTCAAAACCCACTTCTGCTGAAGGGGGCAGGTATCCTTTAAACCCAATATAAATCTCACACTATAAACCTCTTAATTTAACTTTCCTCATGGCCATTTGAGGAGAAAATAAATATCCTTCTGCTTTTCAGAAAAATGCCTCTGCAATTAAACCTTTTATTAAATCCTTAGATTAGTAAGAGCTGTACTGTCATATGAATACTCTATTAGCATGAAAAAAAAATAGTAAGAAAAAAAGGCATGGAATATTTCTGCTAAATGAAAATTCTTATGAAGATCATAGGATCCACAGGGCTTGCCTAGCACAAAAGGAATCTTTATCAAATTGTATTGCTTAATTAACAGAACAACAACAATAGTAGCAGAATTGCAACACTTTGCTTTTATACATGCTAAGGCAAAGATTTGCTTTGATCAGTAATCAAACCAGATTTGTTTTAGACTGTCAATTTTGCTTTCCAGCACATTGTATCCCTCCTGTAACCACACTTGACCGGGTGAAAAGCTTGCTGTTTCCATTCATGCTGTCTGTTAATGTTTTCTGCTGGGCTCTTCCACATTCCTGGCAATCCCTCATATTTCTTACTTCATTAGTCCAATCCCTATTTTCTCTAATTCCTGTGGTTTTTTACAGTAATTCATTCTGAAGCCAAACAGCACACTGCCAAAATCATTTAACTCATTTTGCTAGCACGTGGTGGTGGCCAGTGGCATGACAAAGCAGGATCCAAATTCTGCTGGTATTTTAATACATATGGTAATTCTCCCTGCTCCTGTGTATATACAATACTTAAAAGGGCAGGTCTATGTCTTCACTGCCTTGATAACTAAAGCTACCTTTCCGAATTCAGTCATCACTATTCATTAATCCCTCATGGCTGTGTCCAGAAATCCTTCTGCATTAATGCAAAGAAGGATAGAAATGCTGGCAGGAGTCGGATCCCCTGGAAGTCATCCAGCCTGACATCCTCTGGGGAGCACAGCGGTGCCAGCACTGGGTCAGGTCAGCCTGTGGCTTTGCCTTGCCAATGCAGCAAAGGTAGATCCAGCTTCCCTTTGAAATTCTCTTACCTCACTTGCATGGATTATCTTATAAAATGAGAGAGCACATTTGTAATTTACTAGTGAGTAGCTAGGCTATATATGTATATTTTAAAATAAAATGTGTGGCTCTGATTTTATGTGAGTTCTTATACTAGCCATCATAATCATGACCAATAGATTTTTGCCTTCTTTTCTGTGATTGCCTTTCACATGTATTTATATATATCACACATTTATGTTTACAAACTTTATCAGATATATAATTTTATTATATATCCATATATATAAGGATATATGTGCATACCATATATCTGATGTCTCTCTGTATCTGTCATTCTTCTTGCACTAACCTCAAGTAATAGAAGACAAACAGCTTAGGAGAATCGTGTAGGAAGAACTAATGAGAAAGACATCTGATACCAAGTACTCTTTAATTTAATGGACAGAAACGTGGAAGGACCAACGGTTGGACACCTAAGACATACAAGTTCATGTTAAAAAGAAGATGGGAAATTTTAACAGATTTTTACCAGCATTTCACCAGTGGAATAGACTAAAAAGAGATCTGGAAGAATGAATTGGGATGGGTCAGAATATGTGACCTGCTGAAGACCTTTTGTGTCCCTGTGGATTTTTTTTGCTTTTCCTCCTGCTACTGGTAAAATATATTGCTTGCCTTCCTCCTCTATGACCTGATTCTTGACACAAATTCTCGAGTCAGAGTAATGGCTGGTAAAATTGTGGGGCCTGTAGTTATTGATAAAGATTCCTAACACCTCTTGGGTCTTTAAAAATCTGTTACTTTTTTCTGCCTGCAATAGGTGGATGCTCAAATTCTTTAGCAAGTTTCAAATATTCAAAAAATGCTACCCAGTATGTAAGTAGTGTGGGTGGAATTTAATTGTAAATGTACATAGTTACATTGCTTAAATGGCAGCGGGTTTAGTCCTTATTTTGTCAAGATTTGGTTTTGATCCCTGAGATCATTTGCTGTTAATTTTCTATATTTTCACATTTCTGGCTTTTGGAGTAACCCACACAAAACTTTTCCTACAGAGACACATCTATTTGCAAATCACCTTAATCTGAATATTGCATAATTTAGTGAAGCTACTGCTTGTATAAGCTACTATTATCAAGATCCAAAGACTGAAATTATCTAAAACTGTTTGATAAATATCCTCAAATTTCTTTCTTGCTTTCCTTCATCTGGCTGTGCCCACCAAGTGTTCTTAAAATTACAAAAAGTAAAACTGTGCCCTTTAACTTCAAATATTTGCAACTAGAGACTTTGACAAAAGAGTGTTAGAAACATTTAATCAAGTCCTCTTGTCTCAAGGTCATATTAAACATGCTTACTATTAGGCATCCAAGTTACCTGTTTCTTCATTTCTCTGGCTTTTTGGAAATCTGATTGGCAATCAATTGGAAATTGCTGATACATGAGGGAATGTCAGAGGGGTTGAAAACAGTTAAGGGATAGACTCGATGATCCTTTTCAGCCTAAATGATCCTTGATAAGCAGCAGTCTGACCCTTTTAAATGAAAGCAGAATTGAGTACATAAAAGGGAGTGGGAAGACAGCAGATGATATTAAAGTATGCTTAAAATCTCCAAAACAAATTTAGTGCACTCCCTTCATTAAGGAAAAGAGGATATCTAAACTTGCTCTAATAATTTTCATGAAAGAAATCCAAGAAAGGGAGTGCACACAACCATCAGCTTCCAGGAATAGCTTTCCTCATACTGTTTCAGCCAGATAATATTAGGCTGTCAACAACTGGCTGACCCATGTTTCATGGCTCCTCAGAGGATGATGTCTCAGAGGACTTTGTGTACTTACTGGCAATCAAAATGTCAGACTGAACAATGCTACCAAAATGCTTTTTAAATTATTTTTTTAAAAGGGAACTACTGAACTCTTGCAGGTCTCTCTCAGAACATGAAACTAAAAATTCTTTTTCTCAGGAATTTACAAAGTGTAAATGTAAATGTGAGATGTAGGAAGTGGGAGCACTGCTGAGGTTTTATCAGATTCATATTCGGAATCATGTAAAAGAGCAATCTACATTACTGGGTTTGTCATCACTGGTCCAGAGGTCATTGATAGGGCAGCACAGCAGAAGACGGGAATAAATTAACTCCTAATGTTACGTATAGTACTAAACCAGTAAGAAAGTCTGCTGAGGCAAGAAATATACCCCAATAAAAGACATTTCCAACAATAAATGCCAATATTTGCACTATAGCCAAAGGAGAGGCTTAGAATCTCACTGATAATAGAATCTCACTGTTTGACATGTCCAGGTGCTTAAAGTTTTGTATTAAGTACATGCCTGTTAGGCAGAGGTTAGGCAGATTCACTTAAGATGAAACCCCCAATTCTTTGAATCAAACTTTAATAAAGGTATTATCTTTTGGAGAGACTTTGGGGATCTTAATATTTTAGGGCATAGAAGAAGCAGATGCAGATGGGAAGGGGTAATCATGTTTTCTATTTCTCAAAATCCCAGTATTAAAGAACATTTCTAGCAGGTTTGGGTGTTTTCCCCCTTTTATCTCTATAGCTCAGAATTCAGAGCTGCAATAGAAGCAAACAATCAGGTGCGCATTACATTTTAATAGACTGCTCCTTTACTTTCATTTCTTTCTCACTACTTCCATAAGGCAAACAAGGGACAGTTCTTATCTTTAAAATATAACAAAACATGTAGTAAAACTGCTCTTCTGAAACAGAAAATGAGGAACCTTGATATTTGTAAGTTCTGGCTGATCTTATTTTGAACCGTCCACTGTGCTGATCATGTCAGTTTACGTGGATCAGTCATAAATCATGTGGATCAGTGTTGCTGTATTTTGTTTTCATGGCAAGGCTTTGGGAGCAGGGGGACTTCTGTGAGAAGCTGTTAGAAGCTTATCCTGTGTCCAGCAGAGCCAGTGCAAGCCAGCTCCAAGACAGACCCGCTGCTGGCCAAGGCTGAGCCCACCAGTGATGGTGGTAGGGCCACTGGGACCAGGTATTCTAGAAGGGAGAAAAAACACTGTGTATCTGCCACTTTAGCAGAAGAGCAGAGTGAGAGAACGTGTGAAACAACTCTACATTAAGCAACATCAGTGAAGGTGGAGGGGGCGGAGGTGTTCCAGGTGCCACAGCAGAGATTGCAACCCATGGAATTCCATGCTGGAGCAAATATCCACCTGCAGGCCCTGGAGGACCCCATTCCGGAGCAGAAGGACGCAGCTGAAGGACGCTGGGACCCCATAGGAAGGCTGTGCTGGAGCCAGCTGCTGGATGAACCTGTGGATCCATGGAGTGAAGCCCACAATGGAGCAGGTTTGCTGGCAGGACTTGTGACCTCCTGAGGAACTCATGCTGCAGCAGGGCATGCCCGAAGGACCGCGCTCTGTGGAAGGGATCCACGCAGGAGCAGTTTGTTAAAAATTGCATCCCACAGGAACTTCTCCAACTCATGCTGGAGAAGTTCACAGAGGACTGTCTCCCATCGGAGGGACGCCACGCTGAGCGGGGGAAGAGTGTGAGTTCTCCCCTGAGGAGGAAGCAGCAGCAGAGGCAATGTGTGATGAACAGACCGCCAACCTCATTCCCCATCCCCCTGAGTTGCCTGGGGGGAGGAGGTAGAGAAATCAAAAGTGAAGTTGAGCCCAAGAAAAAGCGAGAGGTGGTGGGGAGGATTTTTAAATTTGGGGTTATTTCTCATTACCCTACTCTGATTTGATTAGCAATAAATTAAACTGATTTCCCCAAGGTGAGTCTGTTTTGCCCATGGCAGTAACTGCTTGAATGATCTCTCCCTGCCCTTATCTCAGCCCACGAGCTTTCATTATGTTTTCTCTCCCCTGCCCAGCTTAGATCTTGACAGTGATTTCTGAACTGTACAGATGAAAAACAACACAAGAGAAGATATTAATAGCTACTATTGACAGAGAGTTTATTCCAAGCCACTCAAAGCATAAAATCAGGACCCTCAAAGCTATTTTCATAGTAGCAAATACGATGTCTGTACTCAAAAGAATCACAGTCTAAGATTAGCACTAGCAGAGACACACAGGTGGGAAAACATCAGCAAACAAAATACTACCATGAAGAATAATAGGGAGCAGCCATAGTTCAATCAACAGCCTGACTCTTGTAAAGTGTGCTTTGTTGGCATCACAGCAAGGGAGGATTTTTATCCTTTTTAATGAGGATATCTGTACCTGCTACAGGAACCTTGTCTCAAGCCTGGGAGGGCATGAAGATGTCTGACTGAAATTGAATAATGCTCTGGGAGGGGCCAGCATCAGAGGCTAGTGGGAGGCAGTAATTAACCTGAATATGTGATGAGAAGTAGATTAACTACCAAAGGCTTTGAAAGTCATGTAAAGAAAATTTGCTTGTTAGTGAGGTATTAATGGAGGAATGAGATAAGCAAAAGGATGCTCAAAGAAGGGATGAAAAGAAAAGAGGGTCATGGCCACAACAGCAGGCTATGAAATTGTGTGGTAGCATTTAGGTAGGTATAATGCAACTTCCAAGATCAGAAAAACATAGCTGAAACATTATAGAAACCAGGATGACAGTTTTAGCAACTAAAACTCCCTAGCTTCAAGCCGCTCTTAAGCAGGGGCAACTTGGGCAATGAGATAATTTCACCTGAATATTTTCAAGACTCTTAGCTGGGGGTTTATGATTTTTGAGTGTAGAAATCCCCTAGGATTTAGGGCTCTGTTTTAAACATGACAGAGACTGTGGGTCTTGAGGGGACATGCAAGGATATTCTCTCTCCTCCTTCCCAAGGACAGTAGTGGGAGCAGAGTGAGGGAACAGAAGGTCAGGCTCCCATGCAGATGTGTGCCAAGCTGCAGGAGCAAGATATGGAGAAGGCAGTAAAGCAGTTTTGAAACGAGGGGGAGAAATTTCATCTCTAGGATGAAAAGCCATGACCTTTATTGGGGATAAAGGTCTGGGACAGACCTGGGCCAAGTCCAGAAATGTTTGAGAGTAATGAGAAAACGCAGAGTGAGCCTTTAGATTGCTTTTTTTGCTGTTGTTTGTTTGTTGGGGTTTATTCTGTTGTTTGGTTTTTTGTTTGTTTTTTTTTAATAATAGATGCATATTTTTATAGTAGTTGGTAAGAAGCAGATTGCTTAGGTTTGCTCTTAAAGAGTTGAACTGTGCACCCAGTACCTTTGCAGAGCTCCTAGAGTGCAGGGATGGAACTATGAAGAATAAGAACTGGGGAAGGGACATAGCAGGACTTGCCTATGGAAAGAAAGAGAAACCCATGAAATTCACAACTGGAATTTAAAAGCTTCAAAGTAAAATTATCTGATTCTGCTTCCACAAACACAGACATGACCATCTGGCAAATAAGAAAAAGTCTCAACTTTTTAAAAATCCGCTAACCTTTTAAAGGCTACATCTAGAAGCTAAGGTATTTTTCAGATCACCTCAAAACCTCTTTATGGGCATGTTCTAGGTGAGATCCAAATCCTGTAAGACTGACTTCTTCCTTCATTTTCTTAATGAGAATTAAGATATACCCTTCTAAATATGATAAAGATCCCATCTATCTTTTACAGTTAAGCATTTCCTTCCCCAATAAATATCCTTAAACATGAGACATGAAGACATATACTTTCACAGCTTCTATTAGGATGGTTAGTTAAACAGTCTTTGGATAATGAAAAGATTGGGAAATAAGAAAAGAAATATGAAAAGGTTTAAAACTGGGACAATGCTGATCCCAGGCTGCTGATCTGACTCTGTAGTTCTACTTGGTTACTCTGAGAAAAGTCAGATGAGACACAATCTGCTTCCGAGCAGTAGGATGCATGAATACCTTGTGTTTGGAAGAAGCCTCAGGTGTCACAATTTTATTTATCTACCTCTTCTGGGCCTTTGTTTCTTCCGTAAAGAGCTACCCATAGAGCACTGATGGATTCTGATGGCCTTTGCTGACTCAATTATTTTTTAGTAGATTCACTCATGGATTTTACACTTTGCAACATATAGACCATCAGTTTCATAACAGCCTCTCTCCAAGATCAGATTATGTTGGATTTAATTGGTTTACAGAAACTGTCCCTTGTTGACCAGAACGAGATCTTCCACTGTGCTCCACCTTGCCAAGTGCTGCTGAGAATAACTGTACTTACCCTGAATCTCTCAAAGGGCCTCTTCACCTTGCAAAGCTCTGATATTTGGATGATGTTATGGTCATTCATAACTGCTTTAGTCTTGCTACACTAATCTGCTGATGAAAGTAGGCCTAAAAGACCTTTGTGGCCTTCAAAACTGCTTTTGTTCCTGAATTTCAGCAGCTCCTAAGAAGCATCCCTCTCTAAGCGTCTTGCTAAGCAGAACAGACAACTAAATTTTGCAATTAAGTCTCATACTGCAAAAGAAGCTGTCAACTAGTAAACATCCTAAAAGGACTCAAATTAATGGATGATGCATTTTATTAAATTAGCAGCCCAAATCTGCATGCCAGCAAAAGCTCCTAGCTTCTGATTACCTCCGGGAACAAAGACTAGAGCATGCTTATAAATAGTGGCAGTGGGCTTAGCATATGTTACCTTCTTTCTTAGATAAATATTAATTAGCCATGCAGAAGAAGAAGATCTCTAATAGGAAGGAATCTTTGTAGCTCCCCTTAAATCAATGCTGACATGATAATTTCACAAGGAAAAGATCTGATTCTTAGTTTTCAGCAGTTTTACTTCTTTGCAACTGCATTACACACGTTTCCATCAAGCTTTATGCATTAGTAGGTTGTTGCTTTAAAATGTGTGCAGACTTTTTTTTTCTTTTCTTTTTTTTTTTTTTTTAAACACAAAATTCAGTGTTTCGTTTCTGAACACTTGATATTTGGGACTCCTTTGAAATCAACTCTGGATCCCAAAAAGAGACCTTTAGAGATTCCATTCTCTAAATCAGACAGAAAGACTGGAACATGCTGAAGTGGAACAATGCTTTAAAACCAACATAGTTCCATATCTAAAAGTGGAGAATTTATCTTGCCAGATCTGAGCAGATGAGAAAATGAGACTTTTTCCATCTGAATCCCTACAAAGTCTAAATGCATTGTACTTTCCCTTAATGCTGAACAGGTGCTAAAGGTTATGCCATTGACTTTTATTCCTAGACAGCTGTACCTTTATGTCATACTGTCATGGCTATTTTCCACAGATCATTCCCCAATGGATATGCATGCATTTTATAGCAGGTTATAATCCACTCATATTATAGCAGGTAGGCTAAAATCCCTTCAAGTATGTAACTGGAGACAGCTCAAACTGGAGGTATGATCACTGAGCCAGATCCTCTGGCACCTAAACAGGTATTTGCACTGGTTTTAGTGTGAATTTGAGGCTCCAGCAGCCTCAGATGGACACCAAGCAGTCAATTCTTCTGATTTGTAACCAAGCAGGATTATGGCCAGTGTGCAAGGAGAGGAGACGGGGCAGGATTGAAGTGGTTTCCTGTGGAGTTTCTCCAAGAACATCATTAAAAATCAAATTCCTTGTAGATGAATAAGGAACAGACACCGACCTCAACTTCTATCTCCATGAACTGAAATGTGTGAGGATCAGTGAAATGAATGGAGACTACCTGCTAGAGAAACTGGAAAGGAGGACTAGAGGGGTTGTTTTTCTTGACCTCAGTTGCCTACTCAGGGTAATTGAATGGTCTTCAGAGGGCATCTGAGTGCATTTTTCAGCAACTATGCCTGACCAGTATGGGCTGAGAAACTCAGTGATTTGTGCCTTCTAAGCCCATGTGCTTGTTTCTTTGTCTGGGTCCTTAGAGTAAAAAAATCAAAACTAGGCCCAGCTGTTCCTAATAATTAAATTTCAGTAACTCAAGCTGGGTGATTTTATTTTGACTAGTGACTTAAAACTGATGGCATTTAAATGGCCTTAGCTGTATTTCAAAGTTAACACTGAGAAACTTCACAGAGACATTAGTGTTATTTGCCTGTTGGCAAACTCAACAAAATAACCACTGTGTTGATTTACATAGCGAAGGTTATCTTTGCTAACAGAAGGACTCAGAATTTCATTATTTAAAACATGAGTATGAATCTCAGTGCAGGAGGCTACAGATGCCATTACACACAACTTACCAGCTGAGTCAAGAGAAGTAGTGAAGTTTATATTGTGCACTGAGCCCCATGCCCAAATATACGTAAAAGATGCAAAAGCCAAAGCCCACACAACATTATCTGTGGCCAGGACAGATCTGACTGTACAATTAAGACTTTTCCTTTCTGTACTTAGGTTTGTTTCTGTGTGTCTGTCTTTTCTCTCTAATTTATTTATAAGATATTTACGCCATACATGGGCAGTCTGTGAAGCAATAGGCAGCAATAATAGGCTCAGTTTTCATTGCAGTTTCTATATTTGGGTATTTTAGTACATTAAAATCTGGATATAAGAAGTATTAACAGTCTTATGCCAGCAGAAAGAAATTAATTTTATGCCTGCCTCTGCTCAGAAGCCAAAAGCTTCAGGAAATAAGATCTCATAAGCATCTTTTTAGATCCAGTTAGGAGAGGAGAAAATAAACAATGAAATGCAAGCTTCTGGGCGAGAGCACAGCAGTGAGATATGATCATTCATGTGATAATACGTATGATTAAAATACGTGTCCGACTGCCACTCCAAGACTCCAGTACTTATTGATGATCTAGGTAGAAGCTGGTGCTTTCACCAAGCCTTGGCCCTCGGGTGTCCAGCTGTGACAGGGGGCTATGTGCAGCCTGGCAGAGCAGAGAGGAAGAGCAGTCATTTAAAACCTGAGCACCCCTTGTTGTGACACAAATCCTTGGAACCAGCACACACAGGGTGAAGGAAGCAGCAGTCCCAGTGCCTGGGTGGGGACAAGTTTTCTGCGTGCCCCTCCAGCAGTGACGTGCAGCACCATGGACACTGCTGGGAAGCTGGCTTTGCTTTCTTCCTGCACCTGTTCGTAACCCAAGTCTGAAACCTCAGAGAGAAGCATGGGGAATGCTTACTGAGCCTGCTCAGGAAGACCAGGTGGTCCTTATAGGAAGTCAGGTGAGCTGAGGTCACCACAGCTAGACCTGTAATGCGCTGGGTGAACCTTCTGCTGACCACTCACAGCAGTGCTACAGAAGTGAGTGAGAAACCAACAAGCACAATTGAAGAAAACAAATGAGGGAGGAAAAAAATCATCTTCTTGGCAAGACAAAGAGGGAAGCAATGAACAATGATTACTGATGAATAGTGACCCAGAATTAATGGAGAAGGACAACAGCCAAAGCTGTGCACAGAACACAAATATTTTAGAATGACAATAAACAGTGACATTAGTAGAGTGGCCAGAACACATTACCCATTCATGTGTTACTTGTCTACACGCTGTGTACTGATGGCAGTGGCTAGGGATGGAACATTGCCCTTGGAGGTTCTATAATTTTATCAGAAGAGCCTTTGCACAAGAGGCAAGCTGTTCCAAAACTGAATGAAGGGCTAGGTTTTCCTCCTGTTATTATTGGTGTTTTAAATTTAAATTCCTCTCTGATATGTAGCCCTATTTGGGAAGAATGTTGAGCTACAGAGGCTTGAGGGCAGTTGCCAACTTAAGCACAACTAAATTAAGCCAGAAATGCTGAGCAGAAGTGAAAGCAATATCACACTATATTAGAAGCCAGGATTATAAAATCTCTGCCTATCAGAGAGATCAGGATAATGCAGACAGTTCTGTATTATTATTTTTAATGCAGTAAAGTCTAGAGTCTCCAACCAATTACCAGGCACCAAAAGGAGGTGGTGCCTGCTTAAACACAAGGAGGCACCACAAAATAAAATCGTGGAAACAGACCAAACCCTATTCCCATACCCTTTTGGGAAAACAGAAGGGCTCACTGACATTTTATCTTCCTGTCAGTTCAGTGAATTGAGGCAAACCTTGACTGCCACATTTTCTTTCATCCAAGGCAATCTTCCTCCACCTCATTTCTTGAGAGTCTAACTAAGGATCTGGGACAGATTTTACAAAACGTCAAGCAACACTGTTTGGTTATTCTAAAAATCTTAGGAGACCTGTGGGTCTTAGCACATCTCAAGGTCAGGGCACCTTGCCCTGTGCCGAAGCAGAGAGGAAGGGGCTGCCCCCGCAGGGCTCTGACTTTCTCGCAATGCTGTAGAGCCCTGGCGCTTCTTCAGTTCAGTGCTTCTCTTCCTAGTTTCCTAGCCCCCCTGGGCCACAGGGGATCCTCTCCAGCCTCCTCTTGTGGTACTTCCTTGATCTGCATCCTTTCAGGTGAGCCAGTCCCTCTTGCTCAAGGGTGACCAACAGCGCGCAGTGGTTTCTCACCCTGTCCAAGAGCTCGATATCCCCGGCAGAACACTGCAGTGCCTGATCCTGTGGGGTGCTGAGCGGAGACCGGAAAGGACGGGGCCACAGAGAAACTGTTTGCTTTTCCATCACAGAGAACAGCCGGGAGATGCCCAAGTGGGAAATGCTGAGTTTACAGGGAACTTAGGCATATAGCAGCACGGGAAGAAGCGCACAAACATGCTTGCAGACTGAAAACGCTTGTCTCCTAATTCAATTTGTCGTGGTATATCCGGGAGATTTAATCGGGCTGAAGCATAGACATTTCACCGAGCTTAGAATTATCCTGACCTAGCAAAAAAGCAAGCTCGCACTCCCTTTGTGTGCAAAACTTTCCTGCGGCTGCTGAGAACAAACGCTGGCAGGAGCTGCGGGACCTGGACAAACCCGTGCTCCCGCTGCTCCTGTCCCCGCCTGCCGAGCGCTGGAGGAGCCTGTGGGGCACATCAAGGCTGCTCAACCGCGGGCGTGCCCCTCCAAGCACACCAGAAAAAGAAAGGGGAAAAATATAAAAGCGAAGGGGAGGGGGGGAATTGTAAGAAAGCCTGAGCCCAGAAGACACGGGTTTATTAGAAGTATAAAGCAGGCGACGTGCCCCGGCGGGTCGCGCCCCTGTGCTGCAGCGGGGCTGGCCGCGCTGCGCAGCCCCTCGCCCGGCGCTCAGGGCTCGGTCCCCAGGTGCCTGCCCGCCCCGGCTGCG